>JAESVK010051119.1:0-25719 GCA_017140935.1 Hamamelis virginiana | reverse complement strand
GGTTATTAACCCTAACTCTATAAATACACTACTATAGAGTTAAGACAAAAGAGGGAGAGAATTCTAGGGTTAAAGAGGAGGCTACAGATCTGGTTCTTCACCATTGGAAGGAGAGAACGAAGGTGGAGAAGGAAGGAGAAGAACTCAAGGCTTGGAACTTGAAAGAGATTAATCAAGGAGAAGAGAGAAAGGTGAGTGTTTTACTATTGAATAAGTATTTTCTCATTTGTTCATGTATGATAGCATAGTATTAGTTTTATGTTTGATTGTTTTGATATTTGTTTAATATGTTTACATGTTAGAATATGATGTTATTTATTATGATTTCATGTGAGTTAGTATGCTTAGGATACGTATATGTGAGCATGTTTGTTTAGATTAATTATTTGCATGATTTTATGTGAGTAAATGCATTAAGGGTTAGTTTCATTATGATTGCATGTTAGTAAGCATATTAGGGTGTCTTTTATTGTGATTAAATGCATGATAGAGTTAGCTTCATTATTATTTTATGTGATTAAATGTGATTAGGGTTAGCTTAGTTAGGATTCTATATGAGTATGCATGTTAGGATTAGTTTTTGTCATGATTTTATGTGTAGATGCATGATTAAAATTAGTTTTATTGTTATTTATGTGTAGATGCATGATTAGAATTAGTTTTATTATGATTTATGTTAGTATGCATGTCTAGGATTAGTTAGCCTTGTTGTGATTTTATGTAAGTATGCATGAGTAGGGTTAGATTTGTTGTTATTTTATGTATAAGCATGTTAGAATAAATATTGATGTATTCATATTGTTATTTGAATCTCTCGATGGTAGATTGATGATTTTAATGATAACATGAGTATATTAGTATATTATTTTGACATGTGGTAAGTCTTGAGTCTTTATTTTTTATGTTTTGATGATTATTTGAGCACTTGATTTGGATTCATTTGTGTGAATATATAAAATGTGTACGAGGGAGCGTGCAAAGGTGAGATCATTCCCTTGTGTTTAAATTAATCATTTAAGCATATTTTGTGTAATTTTTTTGACTTGTTTTTTGCATAGTAATTTAGTATATTCATGTAGAAAGCATGCTAGGCCATTTTCACTTTTTTTTTTATTCTTTGTTTTCATGATTTTTAGAGTAATTTAAAGTTCATATTAAAATCTGTCCGGGTTTGTTTATGTCCTTAAATTACTTCTAGAAATTATTTTAGGACCAAATCCTACCTTGAAATATGCTTAGGATCACATAGTAGAATTAGTATGCATTTAGGAGCATTTTCATGCATGGTTAGTATTAATTTCATGTATGTTAGATTAATTCATTTAAATTCCAGCATGCATCGTATTAGTATATTAGGTTTTTAGATTAACTTTAGGGCTAGTTAGAGACCCTAGGTTTAGGAAGGTCACTTGACCTTCCCTAGGAATCTCCTTTGTTGTAAAAGTCATACTCAGATTTGAGTATTTTAATCAATTTAAGAGTCAATCTTCGAGAGATTTCCTAAAAAGATTTTTGATGCAATGTTTATGAAATAAACATGATTTTATGAGGGAGTTGATTAATAAATGATTTTCAAAAAGATTTGAAATATTTTAAAGATTTTTACCTAAGAATAAGATTCCTACCCATATGATTTGTTTTCTTGAAAATCTTTGAAAAAGATTTTTAATTGGAATTGAATTCTAAAGATAAAGATTGTTTAGGACACTTAGATTTTATGAAAGTCTTTAATTGGAAATGATTTTAAATGAATAAAACTCTCGAAGCTAGAGTCTTGAAGTAGGTTGAATACATTTGATGATGTGATCGATTACAATAGGAGAGTCCTAGGGTAGTCGAACTACATGGACTTTGATACTTGCTAGGTGATACTAGTAAGTTACGTAGGCGCTAATAGGGCTCAAGTCCGACCTAGGATGCCCGTAGAGTATTCTAGGTTCTTAGGGTTTGTTTGTATTTTTTTATTATTAATATAACTAATATAGATTACTGCATTTTATATCACTACTTTATTGGTTGATTTAGATTATTTAGGATTGTTTGTAATAAGAAATTTAAATAGCCCAAAAAAATTAGAAGTCCTTTAATTAGGGCGAGGTGGGTGCCTACAAGTGAAAGCTTGGAACCTTCCCACGTCGTAACCTAGCCCCCGGATCCAACTCTGGTTTGTAGACTGTCTTTTCATTGAAAAAGGAGTTTGTTTCGTTTTGATTTTAAAAATAAAATATTTTTCATGGTTTCCTTATTCCTTAAAAATAAGGTGGCGACTCATTTGTTTTGTTTGTTTTCTAAACCCCCCTAATCACATCGCCCGATGATGATGTGGATCCTCATAAAGCCTCGTCAGGTGGCTGGTCCACAATAGTATAGCTGGATTGACGGAGTAGGGTGTTTTTCCCACTGTGCTAGGCTAGGTGATGTTTTGGGCTTTGGTGCTGAAGAATAGGTAGTTGATTTCCTTAGACAATTGAACTTCAGATTTTAATATTACTGTAATATTTTACCTATGTGCTAGGGATGTTGGCACTCTATATACTGCATTGTTATATTTATGTATTGCACTTGACGAATCAGGGACATATGTATGATATATTATTGCATTTCATGCTTGTTACATGTGTCCTCCTTTATGCCCTAGTATGGAAATGTGAATGAGTATATCAGGTTGTACCTCCACTTTGACACATGTTGACCTACCTAGGAGGGTCTTCAATAGTGTCAGATTGGGGCGTTACATCTATTCTCATATAAATCTTCTAAGTTTTGGACCCTTCTAGTCTTCATATCAGACATTTCTCCTGCCACTGACTCTAGAGTTTCATTTCTTTCTGGTAAGGGATAGACAATTTGTAGTGTCTATGGCTCTTTTTCTCTTGGTTGAGCTGGTTCGTTTTTTTTCAACAGTCAGCTCTGCATTTTTGGAAGATTCAGCTTGGTCCCATCTCTAGGATTCATTTTCTTTTAAAATAACATCTCTACTGTTGACGAGATTATGCAGCTTGTATCCTATAGTTTTGTCACCATATCCAACAAGGATAAACTTATCTCCTTTATCCTCAAGTTTGGTTTTTCCGGCTTCTCGAATTTTAGCATATGCAATGCATGAAAAAATTTGAAGATAACTCACACTTGGCTTGTGAGTACTTCATGCTTCATGAGGTTTCATATTCTCCAAACTTTTTGTGGGGTCCTAAACTGCACATGAAACTGTTTCAGCCCAAAAAATCTTGATCAAAGACTTTTTCTTCAACATGCTCCTAGCCATGTTAAGGAGTGTGTGGTTCTTTCTTTCAGCTACACCATTTAGCTGTACGTGGAGTGTAAGCTGGCATACACATAAGCCTAATTCCTTTATGCTTGAGGAATTCTTCAAATTCACCTGTTGTATATTCACCACCTTGATTTGATCGAATCTTGATTTGATAGCCACATTGTTTCTCCACAAGAGCTTTGAACTCTTTGAATTTGTCAAAAACTTTTGATTTCCTCTTAAGAAGTACACCCAAGTTCTTCTGCTGTAATCATCAGTGAAGGTGAGAAAATACTTCTTCCGTTCGTTTGATTCTGGATTCAACGAACCACACACATCAGTGTGTACTAACTCGAGTGGCCTGGTTGCTCTCCAATCTGCTTGCTTTCCAAAGTTGTTTCTGTATTGCTTGCTAAGAACACAGCTTTCACCTAGCTCATTAGGATGCTGAATGTTTGGAAGACCTTTCACCATTTTATTGCTTCCCAATTGTCTTAGACTCTCAAAATTGAGATGTCTATATCTGAGATGCTACAGCCAGTTTTTGTCATTGCGACACTTCTGAGGCACTTTGGTGTATCATGATGAACAATTAATGGAAACATTCTATTCTTCGTCGTCCTTACTCGAGTAATCAGCTTCCCTCAAGTATCTGCAAGTGTTAAGTGCATATCTTTTAGGCTAATATGGTAACCTTTCTCCAGCAATTGTCCAAGGCTCAATATGTTGGTCTTCATGTCTAGAACATAGTAGACATCGGAGATGAAAGCATGATCACCGTCCCTTCGTTTGATCATAATATCTCATCTTCCTTAAACTGGAATTTTTAAGAGATCGCCAAATGAGATTTCTCCACGTACCTTCTCATCAAGTTCGGTAAATAAATTCTTTCTGCCAGTCATATGATTACTGGCTCTAGAATCAAGAAACCAAAAATCTTGGTCTTGTTCAGTTGAGCTGTGTGACATCAAGCTCATCGAGTTTCCAGCTACTAATTCTATCTCTACAAAGTTAGCTTTGTCGCTAGCTTTATTTTTTTTGACTAAAATGCCCTTAGGTAAATTGAATAACTACACTAATATCAATCTAACAGTCAAAAAGTCAATTTTCCTTTTTCAAATTTTGTAAATAATCCCCAATAATATACAAAATTTCCAAAATAAGCAATAATCCTCAATCCCCAAAACTAAACTAAAACCCCATTATAACACACGATCCACAATTCCAAAGTTAAAACATAATCCCCAACTATAAAACATCTGATTAATTACTCGTCACATTACCTTCTTAAAATATCACATCATGTCTTTTTTTTTTCTTTTTAATATTTTTATAAATATTTTATAATAAAAATTAAAGAGGAGACATTGAATGACGTGTAATAAATATTAATGTCACACTATGGGGATTGGAGATTCTTAGTACTGGTGGGGATTTTAGCCAAAATTTAAGATATGGGATTATATAATATTTTTGGAGATTACGTGTATGGTTGGGAGTTATATATAAAATTTCAAAATATTTCAAAAATTTTGACTGTATAATTATAGTCGCAAAAAACAGTGATAGGTTCATTAGTGTAAATATTTTTGAATGAGTTTTGTTTATGTAATATTGTGAAAACTTGGGTTTTTTGGCGTAATTTGCCCTTAACCAGATCTGCAATTCATCTTCTTCACCTCTGCTCTTCATCGTCCATTTCTTGCTCCACATTCTCTCTTCTCTTCCTCTTCTATCTACACACCTCTCTCTACTATCTCCCTCCTCATCTTCCTCTTCTATCGCTATACAGACAACATATAAAAACATGAGAAAAGCGAAAAAAAAAAAAAAACATTGGTGGCATTGACTGATGTGATCTGTTGTTTGACAATATGCCCATTTTGGCTTAAAATCATTTGGTCTCCAATAACCCCAAATACATTTTCAAAAACTCATTTTCTTTCCATCACATTTGGCACTAGCCAAACTAGGCATGATTGAAATAAAAGTCTTCCAGAGTTCAGGTCACTCTGACATATTTCAATAGAGACAAATGAATAGAAGAGAACACCATGGGGCCCAAAACTAACTTGGGACAAATAAGTCTCCTTGTGAACTAAAGCAACATGAATGCATAGTGCATAAGCTATAAGGTATATTAGGCAATTTATCAAACACCTATTCTCAAACACATTGTGGATTAAAAACGCTGCATGATTCAAAAAGTAAATGAGTTAGTGATTCTGATGAATTGGAGGCATCAAACTATGCACCAAAAACTGAAAATGCAGCATTGGAACCTACAGAGAGCAATAGGAAGAAAAATTCATTTTTATAGTGGACCCTGTAATTATGACAGTAAAACTGCATTAAGTGAGAAAGACAGTTGAATAAATTAAGATAAGGGTAGAGCATACAAAATTGATTATGCAAATTAAAAATTCAAAAAGTATAGTGATTGGATTTGCAAGATGACATTCTTGTCTCGATAGATTGCACCTGGAATTTGGATGACTCCTTGTGCATCTCAACTATTTGTTTCTGTGAGCTGTACATAATATTTGGCTATATTTTACTTTCCATAATTTATTAGTTTCCATGTATTAAGAGTTTCTATGTTTCTTAGGTTGCTATATTTTGTAGAGTTGACCTTCCATAATTTTGTAATAGCTTCTCTATAAATTCTAGGTTTGTAATCATATTGAATACACTTTTTGAATAAGAGATTGTTCTTTTCTCTTAAAGATAGTTTTCATGGTATCAGAGCCCTAGGACTATTGCTTCTTCTCTCTCTTTGTTGCCTTCTTCTTTCTCTTTTTGTTGGTGGTGCCTTCTTCTTTCCCTCTTTGCTACAGTGCTGCTACAGTTCCGCTACAGTGCCCGCAACAGTGCCGCTACAATACTGCTACAGTGTCGATATAGTGCGCTATAGTACCCCGCTACAGTGCGCTACAGTAACCCTGCTACAGTTCCGATACAGTGTCGCTACAGGTACGCTACAGTACCCCGCTACAGTTGCGCTACAATGTCGCTACAGTACCGCTACAGTACCTTCTACAGTATCGCTACAGTACCCGCTACAGTATTTTTTTTTTTTTCCTCTTGGTTAAGCTTGATTTGCATTATTTTTTGAATTTCTCCCTCTGTTGGCCTCTGTTTTCTGGGTTATTTCTCCCCTTTTTGGCACTTTCTTATTGGGTTATTTCTAGTTTATTTGCTGGTGGTTTTCTCTCTCATGGACTCTCTCTTTCATTGGTTATTTCTGAGTAATTTCTCTCTCTTGTTGCCTGCCAGTTTCTGTAATTGAGTTTCTGTTAGGCTTTCAACTTCTCTCCCAGTAAATATCAGGCTTTCTCTTTGATTCGTGACCTTTGTACAACTAAGTATGGCTGATGAAAATATTCAAGCGAATGAATGTCCCTTTTGTCATCAAAAGGGATATTGGAAGAATTCTTGTCATACGCTTATTACACCATGTGCACCTATGGTTCAGCCTCGTCCCCGCGCTGATCTTGCTGCCCCATCTGTTGTGAGCACAGTGCCACCTTTCCCTATGACATCTATGTTTGAGCAATTTCAGACTTGGCTAGCATCCCAATCTCAGTCTCAGGCTTCTACTATATCCACTCTGCACTCAGGTTTGAGTAATTTTGATTCTTCAGGTATTTCTTCTACCACTTGGATTTTTGATTCTGGTGCCTCTCATCATATGACTCCAAACTTGTCTCTTCTTAAAAATTGTGTCTCTCCATCTTCTCCTATTACCATAGCTACTGCAAATGGATCTCACATGAATGTTAAATATATAGGCTTTGTCCTTCCTTCCTCTAGCTCATCTCTCTCTATTCCTAATGTATTTTTTGTTCCTCAATTGCCAGTCAGTTTGCTTTCTATAAGTCAGTTATCTGATTCTGGTTTTGATGTTATTTTTTCTTCTTTGACTTGTGTTGTGCAGGATCGGGTATCCAAGAAGCAGATTGAGACAGGGCATAGAAATGGTGACTTATATGTGGTGGATACTCTTCAGATTCCCGAGTCCAGTTTTTCTTCTGCCTTCTCTTCATTTTCTCTTACAAATAAGTCATCTCCTTTTTATCTATGGCATGCTAGGTTAGGCCATGTGTCTAGTGCTCCCTTAGAAAGTCTTGTTAAGTCTGGCCATTTAGGCAAAATCCCTATTGATGATATTCGAGAATGTAGTGAGTGTAAACTTGCAAAAATGAAGGCTTTGCCATTTCCTAAAAGTCTGTCTATTTCTGATTCTCCATTTGCACTTGTTCATACTGATGTGTGGGGTCCTTCCCCGGTAACTACTAAGGGTGGTTCTTCTTATTATGTTTCCTTTATTGATGATTATAGTAAGTTCTGTTGGGTTTATCTCATGTCTCATAAATCTGATTTCTTTCGCATCTTTAAAGAATTTCACTTCATGATTCAAAACCAATTTTCCACAACTATTAAAGTTCTTCGTTCTGACTTGGGGGGTGAATATTTTTTAACAGAGTTTACTGATTTTCTTCTTAACATGGGCATTTCTCATCAGCCTTCTTGTGCTGATACTCCTGCACAAAATGGTGTTGCTGAGCGGAAACATCACCACATTCTTGACACCGCTCGTTCTCTTCTTATTTCTTCTTCTGTTCTCTCTGTCTTCGGGGGTGAAGCTGTTCTCACTGCTGTTTATCTCATTAATCGTATACCTACTCCTCTTCTTTCTGGTTTGTGTCCCTATGAAAAACTCTTTTGTCAACCTCCAAATTATTCTCTTCTTAGAGTGTTTGGATGTGCTTGCTTTGTTCTTCTTCCTAAACGAGCTCGTACTAAACTTAGTACTCGTTCTGTCTTATGTGTCTTCTTAGGCTATAGTTCCTTTCAGAAAGGTTTCCGTTGCTATGATCCCGTTTCTAAAAAATTGTATGTCTCTCGTCATGTTGCCTTTTTTGAACGTGTTCCTTTCTTTTCTATTCCTCCTCGCATAGTTCCTATTGGTAAAGAAGATCTTGTCTCTATTGATCCTTTTCCTTCCTCTGTCCCTCCAGATTAGTATATTTCTGATTTGGATTCTTCTACTGTCCCTCCTGTTTCGTCTAATGTTTCCCATTCTGACTTTCCTTCTTTTCCATTAGTTTATTCTCGCCGGACTTCTTCTCCTCCTCTTTCGTTCGATGCCCCGTCTGATGTTCTACCAACTGCTGACTTGGATACTGATGATCCGCCAACACGCCGGTCCTTCCGCCTTCGTCGCCCTCCGGTAAGACTTGGTTTTTCTAATACTTGTTATTCTCTCTCTTTTCGGAGTTTTCTCACTTCTGTACATTCTTATTTTGAGCCTCTATCCTATAAGGAAGCCTGTTCTGATCCTAATTGGATTGATGCTATGCAAACTGAATTGGATGCTCTACATAAGACTGGTACTTGGGATTTGGTTCCGTTACCTGCAGATAAGAATCTTGTTGGATGTAAATGGGTGTATAAGGTTAAGACAAATTCTGATGGCTCTTTAGAGAGATATAAAGCTAGATTAGTTGCCAAAGGTTTTTCTCAAGAGTATGGTGTTGACTATGAGGAAACATTTGCCCCTGTTGCCAAGATGACTACTGTTCGTACTCTGATTTATGTGGCCGCTGTTCGTCATTGGCCTCTTTTTCAGCTTGATGTGAAAAATGCTTTTCTTAATGGGTTTTTGTCCGAGGAAGTGTATATGCGTCCTCCCCCTGGTCTTCCTCATGCATCGGGACTGGTGTGTCGTCTTCGTCGAGCTCTATATGGTCTCAAGCAGTCTCCGCGTGCTTGGTACGATCGTTTTCAGACCACTATCTCTCAAATCGGCTTCACTCCGAGTACTTATGATTCTGCCTTGTTTATTCGCCATACTTCTACTGGTCTGGTTGTTATTCTTCTGTATGTGGATGATATGATCATTACTGGTTCTGATATTTCTGCTATTGATGAGGTTAAACGTCATCTTTTTGCTGAATTTGAGATGAAAGACTTAGGACCCCTTCGTTATTTTTTGGGTATTGAAGTTGCATCCTCTCCTTCTGGTTATTTGCTCTCTCAGGCTAAGTATGCTAATGAGTTGATTCATCGGGCTCAATTGACTGATTCTAAGTTTGTGGATACTCCTATGGAGTTGAATGCTAAATTTTCTACTTCTGATGGTGTGCTTTTGGATGATCCTACCCCTTATAGGGAGCTTGTTGGTAGTTTAGTCTACCTCACTGTGACTCGACTTGACATTGCTTATGCAGTACATATTCTCAATCAGTTTGTTTCTGCTCCTCGTTCTACTCATTGGGGTGCTCTCATGCGTGTTCTTCGCTATATCCGTGGCACTATCTTTCAGAGTTTGCACTTATCGTCTTCTTCTACACTTGAGTTGAGCGCTTATGCTGATTCTGATTGGGCTGGTGATGTTAATGATCGCAAATCCACTTCTGGCTTCTGTGTCTTTCTCGGTGATTCTCTTATCTCCTGGAAGAGCAAGAAGCAGACTGTGGTTGCTCGTTCTACTGCCGAGGCTGAATATCGTGCTATGGCTCAGGTCACCGCTGAGGTGATATGGCTTCAATGGTTGCTTTCTGACTTGGGTGTCTCTGTCTCTCCTTCTACCCCTCTCTATTGTGATAGTCAGAGTGCCATTCAAATTGCCCACAACACAGTCTTTCATGAGCGTACCAAACATATTGAGATCGACTGTCATTTTATCCGTCAACATGTTCAAGCTGGGACAATTAAGCTTTTTCATGTTTCCTCCGCTCTCCAGCTGGCCGATTTCTTTACTAAGACTCACACATCTGCTCGGTTTCGTTTCTTACTTGACAAACTCTCGATGCTCTCTGCGCTAGCATCATGAGTTTGAGGGGGGGTGTGAGCTGTACATAATATTTGGCTATATTTTACTTTCCATAATTTATTAGTTTCCATGTATTAAGAGTTTCTATGTTTCTTAGGTTGCTATATTTTGTAGAGTTGACCTTCCATAATTTTGTAATAGCTTATCTATAAATTCTAGGTTTGTAATCATATTGAATACACTTTTTGAATAAGAGATTGTTCTTCCAGCTTTCTACATGTATATATAACATAATGAATTCAGTTATTGAAATATTAGAAACAGGTATTACGAAAAAGTAAATAATTGCTGAACTTTTCAAGATCGGTGTACCTTGGGGTGAATGAGTATAATGAGGGGAAGAGGGACAACTGATATTGTTTTTTGTGAAATAATAAAAAAATGTTCCCTCTCAGTCTCATATATGAATCTGCCAATCTATCATCCAGAGAACCCTGAGGCATAACTACTTTTATAAGAAACAGAAAACTCCTGAAATTTGAAAAGAAATGAAAATATTGACAACTATGAACCGAAGACACAAATATTCAAAATGCAGAACATTAAAATCGGGTAAGGATTTTAGGTTTTCACGAGTCTGGATGCAAATATGTTCAAGAGATATGTTATTGTGCAACCTCTCCACTTCTAACTCTAGCTTTGGACAACAACCAACATGAAGGCGTTTAAGAGTGGTGGGTAACTCGCCTTTTGACTATAAGGACATGAGCGATGAACATTCTAATATACTATGGTTTTTAAGACGACATTTGCTGCTGTTGTCACTCTTTTCCGGAAAGGCCACCAATTTTAAGCACCTTAGGATGCTCAGCTCTCTAAGGGATTTGAGGCTATGTAAACCTTGTAACTTATCAAGATTCTCACACTGATCTAATTCGAGATATTTAAGTCTCTGAGGCAACACTGGCTGATGCTGCTGCTGCTGCTGCTGCTCTACTTCTTCTGCCACCAAGGAAACAAGTTTGGGACAAGACTTGATCGTCAAACGTTCACAAAGGTTGATGAAGTGTCAAAACAATACCTCCTCTTTTTGCCACAAACTAGTCAGCTCTTTGAAACCCCCAATCTTAAAATCTTCTATCCGTGTTAAACCTTGCACAAACTGCTCTGTTAGACACGAAATCTTTGAAATATCAGAAAGAACAAGAGACTTCAGTGAGTCAATGCTTCCCTGCACTACCTCTTGGCAATCCTTGATGTCTAATTTGCAGAGATCTGGGAGGCTTGAAATTGAAACAGCCAATTACTGACATTCATGAATAACCAGTTTTTTCAATGAAGGAAGATGATCAGGCAATTTTCCCACCAATTTGGGACATTTTTTAATATAAAGCTCGCATAGGCAAGCAAATACTTCAACCCGACTATCAACTCCAGAAAGAAAGCAATCTTCCCAGTGTGTCCACTCCTCCATATTCTCAAACCTCAGAATCATCAATGATGGAAAATTCTTTGGACAGCCCACCCATTAGAACTCAGTACCCACTCTTCACTCCATTCATTCTTTGGATGTAGAGATCTTTAAGCAAGGGTAGTTGCCCAAGTGGCGGCAAAGATGTGCATTTTACACAACCTTCCAATCTTAAAACAACCATTTCAGAGAAAGATGGATCCGCTAGCCAAGTTGGAAGTCTTATACCCCTGTAGAACTTGATGGTGAGCTCTTTCAACTTCTTATGAGGTTCTAACATGTTGAGCACTTCTTTTTCAACTCCTTCCTTCCTTGAATCATTGAAATTGGCACTCCATTCCATAGTTAACATGTCTAGGTCCTGCTTGTCCTTTAATTTGGCCTCCATTGCACCCTGATCGTCAATCACATTCTCTAATCTTGAAATGCAGAGTGTCCTTCGGAGAAACTTTAAATTCATCAATTCTCTTATTCCAGATCCACTGTCAATGCCTACAAGAAAATTAGACAATTTTTGAAGATTTGTAAGTTTACCGATTTGTCATGGCATCTCTTCAATTGAATGTGCATTTGTAATATCAAGATGACAAAGGTTTGTCGCTATTGCTGCTGGTTATCAAGGCAGAGGATTAAGCCTCCAAGATCTCATTCAAGTCCCCATACATTTCTCTCTGACTCTCTTTATGTTGGCATACTGCAAATTCTTAATATTAATTGGTTGATCGTTATAATAGGAAGGAAGCATTGGGCTTCTTCATAGGGCAGAGCGATTTGAACTAGAGAGAGGATATAAGCTATCAATAAATGTTTACTGGTGGATTAAGCAAGCTATCATAATAACAATAGCAAACAAGTCGAGAGTTGTCAGATTGCCGGTAAGCTACTGCACCAATGAGCAATTTATTCTTAAACAGTTCTTTTTCTTGTTAGTTGGGATTTTCTTAAGCCGTTGTCTATGCCTAATGGGCATAGGAAGAAACGGGAAAGAAGGGAAGCTTTGTCCCAAGCTTACATTTGTTCTTCTTAATTCATTGAAGTTTGATAGGAATAATAGTTCAAGACAAGAACCTGTAGTCTCATGCAACCCCAGTCTGTTGCTGCACTATCCAGAGAAATTGGGGGCCTGCTCTTTCTGAAACAAGCTTCACGGTTGAAACTTGCACATTGAGAGCCTTTGCAATTACATCATGGGTGGGCAACCTCCGTAATCTTTTGCTCAAGACACTGTTAGCTTCTGCAATTTTTGCCAGCCTCTCACACATGCTTCCCTACACGAGACAAGCTAACCACGCATTCACTAATTACCCGATCACCTCCCAAAACACATCTTATAGTAACTCAAAACTTGGAATGGGTAAACAAATTCACTATCCTTAATATGTAATCATCATCAAATAATTTGAAACATTTTAAAATAACCCACAGTGTATGAACCATCTTGACCAGAAAGCAACTATTTAAGTTCATGCTGTCATAACTCTTGACAACCCAATTGTCCGATGGCCTCAATGAAAAGACGTTAAAAGAAATAAATTGTGAAGGATGATCATGTTGCAAAAAATCATACCAGGGCCAAACAAAACAATGCCAGAAACAATGGTGAAAAAACAGCTAATGAAGCAAGCGGTGGAGAAGCTTCTTCATACACTCAATGAAAGAGAAGCACATATAGTGAGATTGCACTTTGGACTCAATGGAGAGACCCCTCAATCCTGTGAAGAAATAGGAAGACTGTTAAAGATTTCAAGGGAAAGGGTTGGATGGATCAATGGCGTTGCATTGTCAAAACTACCGTAGACGAGTGTTGTAGACTTGAAAGTATATTTGATCTAGATGTTCTTTTGTTGATGAACATAGTGTAAAGATAAGAAAAAGAGAAATAAAATGAAAAAAAATTTGCATAGTTCCCTTGCAGTCTGCATAAATCTATTGAACAAAGATCTCCAAAGAACCACACACTAGGAATTTTCCCATTCCTATGCCTGATGAAGTGGTGACCTCCCATTTGAGATTAATTAAATGAGTACATGTTACAGGTTTTCATTGTCTATGATTAGATGGAGAAAGATTAAAGAGTCTGATGGGGTGCTCTCACATGCTTATCATTAGCTCTCCTTGTACCGTCAGGCGTTGGCACACAATCAAGATTTACGCCTGACCCAGTTGTGAGAGCCCAAACATAGTGAGTCTGGTCTATTCCAAAGCCAGTCTCGCTCTAAAACCTGTCAGTGTAGCCATATGCAATAGCATACGGAGATTACAGTTTGTAAGCAGCACCACGTATTGATCCCTACATGGTCCCCACAAATAGCCGATGAGACTTGAAAAACATGAGATGATGCTTGCACATAATCAGACCATCATAGGAAATTGATTTCCCAAATAAATGATCTGCTCTTGGTTAGCAAGAAAGCCCCAGCGGCCCTAAAATAAAGTTTTCTACTCGACTTCCTATCCGAACCAAATAGAAAATTTTCTACCCTCAATAAGATACTATTTTACTGCAGGCCTTGTAATCCAGTGGCATCAGCTACTCCTTAAGAGAGTTCAGGATTGGCATCAGCTAACCCCTGGCATTCCAATATTGAACCTTCATCAAACACCAATATTCAAAGCCTTACCCTTAGAAGGGTCTCCACCCTCTCTTAAAGAGTTTTTGAAGCTTTTTTAATTTCTTTTTCTGAGACTTGGTCAGAACAGATTGAAAAGGAGGTTCTGGATTTTCAACATGATGAACTTCAACTTCAGTATCAAGACCTGTAGTAATAACCTTCTGAATAGGAATGGATGTCTCAATAAGATCACCAACTGAATTAATTACATTATCAATAGGCAACTTAGGAAATTCAGAAAAAGAATTTAAGTTCTCAGGAATTGCAGTAGCAAGAATAGGATTATCATTTGTTTTAACTGCAGGAACAGCATCAGTAACTCTATCAACAGGTGCATCCCCATTGCATTGATCATCTATACTTTCAGAATCTGATATATCTCCCCAATTCTTTTTAGTCTTCGGTGTCTCACTAATATGGGAAACACTATTAGCTAATTCTTCAACAATAGGATTAGAAACAGGGGAAGAATTACCAACAAGAGCTCCTTGAGGTGCCTCGATAATAGACTTCTTCAAGACATCAGAATCATCAGAATTATTAGTTGCTACAGCATTAGCTTCTATACCAGGAGAAGTGTCATTTTTTTTCCTATAAACCGTCTTCGCCCTTTTGGGTTGTTTAAGATCATTCATTCATTCCTTATGCCCAGAAGCATTATAAGATCTACATTGTGAAAAAAGAGGAAGGTTTTCATGACAATGAGTGCAAAAAAGAGGAAGGTTTTCATGCTCTAATTCAACAAAAAAACCATAACCTTATCTCTCAACTCGAATCTGCAAAGGAGGAGGCTTAGAAAGATCTATTTCCACCAAAACTCGAGTATAATAACCAAAAACACAATCAAGAGTGTTTCTATCTATCTATAGAGGAATCCCTACACCTCTGGCAATACCTGCAAGAATTTTCTCATTCCAATATTCTTGAGACAAACCATAAAGTTTAACCTAAATCTGAGAGACTGGTTGAGTTTGTTGATAAGGATTAAAATCTTTAATCCATTGTGAAACTCGTAAAAACCCAGGAGAGAGGTTCCAATTTCCACCTGCCCAAACTCTCTTCATGTCTTCCATGGCAGCAAAGTGAATATCAAAATATCCTCTCCCAATAGGAACTATTCTCCATTCCATCGAAGGCTTCCATAAAGTTGCTAATTTAGTTTTAAGATCAACCAATCGCAGAGGTTTAGAACCATTAGGTAGTAGTAGTCTCCCAATAAGACTAGACTTACATTCAAGAATCTTGGATTTATACTGATCTTCATCAATGGTGACTGTAATCATGTCTCCAACCAACTTGGGAGGGGGAATCTGAGTAACAGGCACTTCCACAACATGCTGCTTAAGCATAGAAGCAAAGGTTTTATTAAAAGGTTTCGTTGCATTTGAGTTCTTAGAAACCCGAGAATCGCACCCCAAGAAATCCCATGGGCAACAAACCTTATTGCTATGGAGAGAAGAAGAGGATCTAACAGAATCAACCAAAACAGCCATGGTACCAAGTATCGAAAGAGAAGAGGAGAAGAGAAGAAGTTAGGGTTTAAAGGCAAAAGCCCTAGCAGAGAAAAAAGAGGTTAACATCACGTCCACATTAAAATCTTCTCAATGGTAGAAACATCAGTCTTAAAAGCTTGGTGAAGATGCTATGCCAGTAGCAGGAATGGTAAAAATGGGAGCCATCTTGAAATGACTCTGTTTCAACAATTTTACCATCATTTGCAAGATGGAGCCTTTTTCTGTAATGGCCATATCTGCTGTCAAGGATTCCTACCATCAAATCCTACGTGAAAACAAATTGAAGCAATTCAAGGGGTTTGAGATGTCCAAGCACTGAAATCAATTTGTATACAAAATAATGCTAGAATTCAGGTTTTGTCATTGAGCTCAGGTGTGAAATTGTTGATGGGAAAACCCAGGAGTCTAGTCTAGCTAAGTTGAAGGAAGTGAATAGGTGAATAGGCGAGATAAGCAAAAGGAATCGAGCATTGAGGACACTCAACAAAGTTTCATGAGAGGAGTAATGTTCCCCAATTTAATATCAAAATTCTGTATCGATCATTAAGACTCTGCTTTGATGCTGAAAAGTGTCCTCAATGCTCGATTCCTTTTGCTTATCTCACCTTTGATGCTGAAAAGATGAGATAAATTAAATAACAAAGAAACCTGAGGCCAAATGGCTTATAGTGGAATGACGTCCCTCTCAAGTATCAAAAAGAGTCAACCTTCATTGGGTCTCCAATAACTGCATTTTCAGAAACAAGCAACCATTCATTTCTTTCCATCACAACTGGAACTAGCCTCACTAGACATGGTTGAAATAAAATCATACTGTGTTAAGGTTACTCTGACACATTTCAGTAGAAACCAGTAAGTAGAAGAGAATGTTGTTGCCCCTAAACTAACACAAGACAGACAAGTCCCCTTGTGAACTAAAGAAACATGAATGCAGTAGGAAGGGATAGTGTACCAATCAACATGCAAAACAAGCAACAATAGGGCAATAAGGTATTTAAGGACTATATCAAATGCCTAGAAAGCATTTCTCAAAGGACACACAAGATTTACGTGGAAAACCCTCCAAAAAAGAGGGAAAAACCACAGGACAAAGCTTCGAGCAATTTCACTATCTCAAAAAAAGATTACAATGGTTTTCTACTCAAGTTTATACCCAATAATTGAGTCAATACAAACAACAATGGAGAAAATACAAGGTCACCTTTTTTCAGCTTTACAATCCTAACTTCTCACAACAAGAACCACCCAAAATACAAGTTGAAGAAGACAAGATCCATTGAAGACAACCGCTACACCTAGTTTTTCTCTCTCTTATATTCTCTCTTATTACATTCTCTTTCGTGATCTCTCTCTTGAAAGAACTCGATGAGCCGCGAGGCTCAATTCCCCTTTAAGAAAATAAAACAAAAGCCCCAAAATAAGTGATGGAGGAGTTCCTAACCAAGGTGGTCAGCCTGAACACCTGTCATTCAGTCCATAGAAACATCATGGATTGCAACCCATGTAAAAACAATATTAAAAAAAACCAACAAACACAACAAAACAAGCAGTCTATTAATATGCATCGACATAATCCCTCATGTAATTATATTTCAAAAAACCCATATGAAAGAGGAATACCTTTCCAATGATATGTAATGTAGTAGTAAAAGTATGCAGACAACAAAAAAGGGAAAAAATTTAATAGAATGGTGCTTACTGAAGAAAAGAAAATAATAAAACAATATTTTGAAACATATGTGTGTGGCTGTTTCAGTTTTGGTTAGTAAGTTGAACATATAAACGTCTAAACTCAACTAAGCCCAAAAGTTGTGTTAGATCAGTTGAGCAAAGTTCTTTTCTTTATTTTTTTCCTTTTTTTTGTTTTTTTTCTTGAGCTCAAATACTAAAAGATTAAGATCCCATATTCTACTTATTTTCTTGTTACCTTCCCTCAGCAACCAAGAAATGCATCTGTGATAAAAAAATGCTTTGGTCATTCTCTTTTAACTCTGGATTTTGAGAGTTTCAATCCGCAAGAATATTTTCAATCACTATCTTGGTCTCTGCAGTGGGAAATATTTCTAGTAACCTCAAGGAATAATTGGCAGAGATCACACCTTCGGATTTTATCATAGGTCATCCCATCATTTGAGCGTGCAGGTCCCAAAGAAGAGCATGATTGAAACAAGGCTAAGGAATTCTGACAATGTGCTGATAGGGAGGGAAAAACAATCAGCTATTCACAGAATATAATTTTAAAAAAAAAATAAATAAAGCTTAAATATTATATTGTCTCACTGTTTGAGCAGTTTTAAAATCGGAAAAACATTATACTTTGTAAGAAGATACAGCCACCTGATTACTGGTTTTTGTTTCATCTGGCTACGTACAATCTGTTGGAACAAAGGAAATGACACTATAATTCAGTGTATAACATTGTGTTGAGCAAAGCAATTTATAATAGCCACAAAAAAAAAAATAAAATAAAATAAAATAGATTGATAATTTGAGGTGAGGGGCAACTGGGCACTGTTAAATTATGTAAGATGCACAATAAATTTATGTAGCAAAAGAAAAATTCTAAATATTTCACCAATGAATCCACATAAAACCAGAACTTTTCCGGTAATATGCATACCTGATTATGTTATTGAAAAAAGTGCTTAGTGACAAAGGTCGACAACAAGATAAGTTTTTGCACGATGGATGAAATCAAGAGTTTGGAAGAACAAACCAACCTCTCTCCTCCCCATGTTCCTTCTATAAGGGGTTGCCTGCAAAGGCCCAATCAACTGACATAGCCTTGGGAAGAAGCATGACACAGCAATCAACTGAAAATAAGACAGCTTCTTCATATATTTTTAGGCTGACTAGAGCAAGTTCCTGAATAGTAAAATCTCAACTCAGAATTCATGGACAGGATATTTTATCATTGGGACATTTGAAATACCATATGTGCTTTAATTTTAATTTTAGTTGTCAGGCAAGAAATTTATTCAAACCAAAGTATAAAACATACAACAAGCACAAACACAGCCAGAGGCACTGAAAACATAGCTTGAAAGAAAGTAATGAAAACTACTAGCCCGAAACCCCCCCTACATGGATACTGAAGCAATAAAACAACTCAGGCACGAATGCAAACCAAAAGAAAACACACATCAGACTCAAAATTTAAAAACAAAGAAACCACAGAAAATAAATAAATAAAAGAATAACATTCATGAAATAAACTTCAATTGGTTTCCACATATTGCTGTACTTTTAGTAACAAAACTTCAACCGGGAGGCAGATATATAAGTCTTTGGATCTGCAATCTTCAGATGTACTCCAAGTTGAATAAAACTAAAGCAGAATTACCTAAAGTTTAAGTACTACCTTCAAATCTACCCAAAATGCCATTTGACACATACCATCTTAAAGTTTCACACAGTTTCATGACATGTCCTGCATTTATTTGTAAACTTTAAAGAAAAATAAAAAAGGGGGATGGTGTCCTCTGTTCAACGTACAATTTATCATAGAAATACTACAGCCTGATATAAAGAAACAATACAAAGGCTTTGCAAGTGCTTATCTCTGGAAAGAGAGGACATGCAAAAGGAGAAGCTTTAAGAGTTTGAGCAGTGATCTAAAGGACTACATATTGCATTTTTCTGTGAAACTGATGATACTATGAAGGTGTGGTGAGATTGATTTATTGTTCAGCATAAGGTTGCATCAGAGATTTGGAGCAGAGGGTTTCCTTCAAATCTAAACAAAAGTTAGAACTAATGATTCTTACATTGAGAAATGGAGAAGGGCATCAACTGGAGCGAAAATCAAACATCTTGGGATAATTGCTGTCAAACGGCTCTTCTTAGTCGAATTGTGGAGTAAAAAACCCCTGCACAATTCGAAAAGTAAATGAGTTAGTGATAGGGATTAACTAGAGGCATTAAATTTTGTCCCAAAAATGGAAAATGCAGCATTGGAACCTGGACAAAGATTAATGAACAAAAAATGCTAAGACCAATATTCACAAGGGAAAAGAGAAGTGTGGATGATAAGCTAATTATTGATGTATGATTAATGAACAAAAAACCTTGAATCCTGTATCCTTTGGTAATGGGCAGCTATATCCGGCCTTTCATATTCTATATTTACAACATAGTGACCCAGTTATTATGACCAAAAGACTGTATTAAGTGAGAAGACAGTTGAATAAATTCAGACAAGGTTTGTGGATACTAAATTGATTAAGCAAAATAAAGAGCTGAAATTTTTTCAATAATGATATCATTCAACAATCTGAAGTAAAATCAAATGAATGATTAGTGAATTCAGTTATCCTAACAATTAGAAACAGTTATTAAAGAAGTAAATAATTGCTGAACTTTTGGAGATCAGCTTACGTGGAAGTGAATTAATATAATGAAGGAAAGAGGAACAATATCTGCTTATGTATTGTTTTTGTGAAATCAAACAAAATATGTTCTCAATCGCATAAATGAACCAGCTAATCAATCAGCCAGAGAACCTCGAGACATAATTGCATTTATAAGCTTCTTTTTAGTCCAATCATCAATTAAAAATGCCCTGAAAATTGAAAAGAAATTGAAGAGAAAGGCACAAAGATTGAAAATCACATGAAGTGCTAAAAATATTAAGCCGTTATCTCTCACCTATGAAATGCCTGTGAGTAAAGCTCCCTTGTGCTCCATCCTCAGTGCATGTCATTCTTCTTCTGCTATCTCCAGACTGAATGTACATCATAACAAATTCTGTTGATTTTCAAAAAGGTTTGAAACATAAAGTAAATGAATTGTAAGTTTTTAAAGATTGAGTGTTAGATGAACCTGTCATGTATCATCATATGATTACGTAAGGGATGTGGGCAATCTTGGGCCAATCTCGTCCTTGATCTCTTTTGTACCGTTGTTCTAGAAGTGGACAATTGGTGATATATAGTTGCAAAAGCGAGAGAGGCAGTCCCTTCTTTGGAAAGAATTTGAGCTTTGGGCACTTGTCGATCACTAGGGATTCAAGAGAAGTGAGGTTTTGGAAAGCATCAGCCTTGGAGGACAGGTATTTCAGATTCGGGAAATCTCTAATGGAGAGGTGGGTGAGAGAGGTGGGCAGCATCATCCTATCATCCTCCTCTGGAAAGGACATCAGATCTGTATATGGACCACCAATGTCTAGTTGTTTAAGAGAGGTGAGTCTACGCAAACCCCAATCAATAATGGAATCTAGAATCTTGAGATCATTTATCTCAAGTGATGTTAGGTTGGTGGGGAAACCCTCTCCTGGAAAGGATACGATGCCTAGACAATGGCATATTTGCAAATCTTGAAGAGAAGTGGGGTTTTGCAAGCGGGGGAGGACTTCCAGTTTCTCGCACTCCCAGATGCGCAATTTCTGAAGAGAAGTGAGGTTGTAAATGCAGTCGGGCAGGGAAACAAGATTTTGGCACCCTACTATAGTTAATAGGGAGAGACGGTTGAGGTTGTGCAAGTCCTCAGGTAAGGATTTAAGGTTTTCACATTCAATGATCTCCATCTCTTCAAGAAACGTGTTATGGTGGAACCTCTCCACTACAAACTCTAGCTTTGGACAATTTATAACATAAAGGTATTTAAGTGTCGTGGGTAACTCACCTCTTGATGATAAGGATTTAAGGTTTTCACATTCACCGATCCCAATCTCTTCAAGAAACGTGTTATGATGGAATCTCTCCACTACAAACTCTAGCTTTGGACAATTCCAAATATAAAGGTCTTTAAGTGTGGTGGGTAACTCACCTCTTGATGATAAGGCCACCAGTTTTGGGCAGCATTTGATTCTCAGCTTTCTAAGAGATGTAAGGCTATGTAAACCTTGAAGCTTATCAAGATTCTCACAACCATCTAATACCAGAGATTCGAGTCTGAGAGGCAACATGGGCTGATGCTGCTGCTGCTCTATTTCTTCTTTTGTCCCCAAGGAAACAAATTCAGGACAAGACTCGACTGTCAAACGATCACAAAGGGATGTGAGGTGTTGTAGTAATCCATCCTCTTTTTGCCACAAACTACTCAACTCATTACAACCCACAATCTTCAAATCTTCTATTTTTGTTAAACCTTGCACAAACGCCTCTGTTAGACACGAGATCTTTGAAATATCAGAAAGAACAAGTGACTTCAGTGAGCGGACGCCTCCCCGAACTTTCTCTTGACGGTGATTGATGTCTATTTCATAGGGCTCTGGGTTGCTTGAAATTAAAACTATAAGTTGCGGACATTCACGAATAACCATTTTTTCCAACGAAGGAAGATGGTTCGGTAATTTTCCGGAAAATTTGGGACATTCTTCAATACAAAGCTCTCGTAGGCAAGGAAATACTTCGACTTGTCCATCAATTTTGGAACAAAAACAATCTATCCAATCTTCCCACACCTCCATATACTCAAAACTCAGGGTCTTCAATGCTGGAAAATATTTTGCACAACCCGACCCATAGAACTCAATGGCCACTCTTTTCACCTCTTTCATTCCTTGTATGCAAAGGTCTTCAAGGGAGGGTAGTTGCCCGAGTGGTGGCAAAGATGTGCATTTTGCACAATTTTCCAATCTTAAAACAACCATTTTAGAGAAAGATGGATTTCCTAGCCAAGTTGGAAGTGTTGTACCGCCATAGTACTTGATGTAGAGCTCCATCAACTTCTGAGGAGGTTCTAACATGTTGAGCACTTGTTCTTCAACTCTTTCTTTTCTTGAAGCATTAAATTCACCACTATATTGTAACGTTAAAACATCGAGGTCATGCTTATCCTTAATTAACTTGGCATCAATCGCATCCCGATCGACCATCACTTTCTCTAAGCTTGAAATGCAGAGTGTCCCACTGAGAAACTTTAAATTCGTCAATTCTCTTATTCCTGCGGATCCACCATCGCCTATGATAAAATTAGACAATTTTTGGAGGCTTTTCAATTTACCGATCTGGCGTGGCATCTCTTTGATGGAATCTGCATATCTAATATCGAGATGACGAAGGTCTGTCAGATTCCCCATTTCTGTCGGCAACGTCTCAAGCATGAAGCAATATTTTAATATCAGTGTTTGCAAATTGTAAAGAGTACTTGTTGATCTAGGCAAACTTCTAATTGCACTGCGAGAAAGATCCAAGTACCGTAAATGTTTCAAATTTCCAATTGACTCTGGAAGTTCAGTGTTTTGATATCCACCCAAAGACAACACCCTTAAGCACCTTAACTTCGGCAATAAATCAAAAGGAACATTTCTAGTTAAGTGGACCCCATAATTTGATGTACATATCGATAAGAAAGTCCGTAAGCTCTCAAATTCATAGAAGGCCTTAAATTTTTTTACTCCATCAAAATGGCTAACAATGTAAGATGAATGACGAGTTTTTTTGGAAACTTCAGACTGCTTTTTATCTTCCAACCTAAAACATGTTTCCCCTGCTGCCCATTGTGCCAAATCATTGATGAGGTCATGCATTACAAATTGTGATTCATTGACACTTGATCGTTGAAAGAATGACCTTGACAATAGATCGCGAAAATACTCGGCTCCTACATCTTCCATTGACTTTCTTTCGCCCAGACGTTGCTGCACTAAGCCCGTTGCCATCCACAACAAGACTAATTCCTCTTGGCGAAATTCATAATCTTCTGGGTAGATTGAGCAGAAAGCAAAACACGGCTTCAAATGCGGCGGAAGATGATGGTAGCTCAATCTAAGAGCTGGAATAATGCTACATTTCTCTTCCTTTAAAGCCCAAATCTGACTATATAACACATCTTCCCAATCTTTGGGGTCTACTTTAGTGCGCAGGAGGCCCCCAAGAGCTTTTGCTGCCAAAGGCAAGCCCTGGCACCTTTGAAGTACTATTTTCTCACCAATTTCTTTTAAGCTTGGATGCCCATCAAGATCTCTTGTTCCGAATGCATGGTGGAAAAATATAGCCTTAGTATCTTCATGTGATAACGCTTTCAAATAGTAATCTTGAGCATTAATACCCATGGCCATTATTGATGAAACATCTGTATTGCGAGTTGTGATGATTATTCTACATCCAGGAGCCCCAGCACTGAGAGGCTTGGATAGATTTGTCCAGTCAATATTGTGTTTTTCCGGCCAAACATCATCTAAGACAAGCAGAAATTTCTGGTTGGACAGGTTTTCCTTCAAACCGTTTTGAAGCAATTCTAATGCATTGTCACCAGAAGTCCGCTTAGTGAATGAGTCTAACATTGCTTTTGTTAATTGAACAAGATCAAAATGTTCATAAACACAAACCCATGCTGTCGGATCAAATGAAGCTTTCACTCTATCATCGTTGTAGACAAGCTGAGCGAGAGTTGTCTTACCAGCACCACCCATAGCAATTATAGAGATGACACGGAGTCCATCATCACTTGCTTCACCTCCCAACAACTCTTCAACTATAGCCTCTTTATCTTTATCCCTACCGCGAACATTGGGTTCCAGCAGTGAAGTAGTCCGCCTGATGACGAAGTCCATCGGCATGTTGACTGGTGTTTCTCTTGTTCTGTTAGACATGGTACCAGCAATATTCCCCAGCAGGTTCAGGTTCAGCCTTCTTTTTTGTTCCTCAATTTCTTGGAATCTAGTAGTGACCTTCTCTATCTTGGACTTAATTGTAAAATTAAACTTAAGTGCCTTTGGCTCGAAACAGGAAGGGATACAGAGGCTTTGTACCTTACTGTTGCTGCTTGTTTCAGATTCCGCCTTCAACTCGCATCTCTTAGCTTCAGTGGCGAGCTCGTCCAATACGTCCTCTGCATCGAAAGCCAGTTCTCGGAGGTCTTGTAGCCACATTTTTACGCTCTCCTTCGTTATCTGCATCTCCTCAGCCTCAGCCAGCACGTCCCGAATCATCACCAGCTTTTCCCTCAACTTCTTCACGGAAGTATCGACTCCCTCGCGGCGAGCAAAGTCGATTAACTCACCCGAGAGCTTCTGAATCAACGCTTGAATGGTTGCAGACAAAAAGATCTCCGCCATGTTCGATTTGTGGAAAGAAAGGAAGGATTCAGAAGATGGTTGACTTCAGATTATTTATTTAGTAAATAATTAAATTAAACGAAGATTCCTTGTAATGGTAGCCAGCTGGGTCTCAATATTAGTCCGACCAAAATAAGTATTCATAAATTACATAATTTAGTTAATTCACTCATGTGTTATTAATTATTTACCAATAAATTGAAAATTATCTTATTTATTTCTTCTTTACCTGTAAAAGAGCCGATAGCCAAATTCGAAAAACACTGTTTAATTCGTCCAAAACGGCACGAATTTGCGTGGATTTGCTCTTAAAACGACACTCAAATTGGGCTTCTCTTCCAATTGAAAACAGTAGCAATTCTTGAAGGTTTTTTCACGTGACCACAACGCCCTTCGTAACTGAAGCCAAAAGACACAAAACATAAAGGGCAATCCAGTCATTTCATCGAAAACCAATTGATTGCAAAGCCTGCAATCTGACTGCATAGGTAATAGGGGCGCGTCAATGACCAGAACGCCCTTCATAACTGAAACCCAAAAAACATAAAAATTAGAGGGCAATCCAGTCATTTCATCAAAAACCAATTGATTGGAAAGCCTGCAGACTGCGCTGTGCAGGTTGCCGCCCTTCTCCCTCTGTCTTTCTTGTAGACTTTCCAATCTCTTTGTTGATTTCTTGATTTCTTCTAATCCTCACCGTTTTGTCGACTTCCAGCAGGCTTCAAATCTGCTATTGTCCCCTCACGAAGTCCACACCTCACCGAGAAGGCGAGAACCCAGCGTCTGCGACGGAGCTGAGGACCTTAGATTTGGTTTTTTCCCCTGACCGCGACTGCGATACACTTCTGCTTTCTTCTCCAACATTTCTCTTCGGCATCAAGTTCAGAACTCACCTCTGTATGTCTTTATTTGTAATATTTCTACCTATTGCAGCTTTGCCATTCTCATTTTATGATTTATAACCCTAACCCTAAAATGTTATGCTTGGGCGAGTAAGTCGTTTGCGGAATTGATCAAGCTTTTGAGAGCTGTGGAAGTAACACACGTTACAATATTTTGGTTATTTGTTTTTATTCCTGGCTTTTGCTTTTCG
>JAESVK010051113.1:0-36168 GCA_017140935.1 Hamamelis virginiana | reverse complement strand
TTATAGGGACAGTTTTCCTTCCCAGTTTTTTTAACATTATTTCTACCGTTGTTTTTAAAACACCAATGTGGATTGAATATCTTGAGAAACCGACCGTTATATTAGATACTCTTCTTATACAAATCATACATACCAAAAATCACATTGATCCAATGATTAGATTTTAAAAAATCTCACTATTATAATAATTTTTCACGGTTACATTTTTCAAAAACTAAACATTAGATCATTGTGATTTTTGGCATATATGATATACATAAGAAAAGTATCTAATCCAATAGTCGATTTCTCAAACTATTACGTCCAAATTGGTGTTTTGAAAATGGATGGTAGGAATAATGGTAAAAAGAATGGTAAGTGGAACGTGACCTATATTTATATATACAGTCTCGATCCTATAAGCATATACTTATGTAAGAAAAAAGCTTATATATCACATGCATTATGAGATACATGCTTGCCCGTAAAAAGTGCTATTCAATCCTAAGTGTAGGATCTACCGTTGCAAGCATAATAATACATGGAGTCCCATGGTTGTGTCCTCAGAGATAGTCAGTCAGAGAAAAACTAGAAAATCCTTCTCAAAAGTTGTTTAGTGTAAAGAAAAAGAAATGAAAATCATGGGTTGGTTTGAAATTGGTTTTGTGTAAAATACACAAGGATTGTTTATAATCTAAATCAAAGAGAGAAAGAACTGGGATTTAGAGTTCAGCCTGTTCACATCTTTGATTCTAATTCCTCACAATTAATACTCATCCAGAGTACATTGAAGAATGGTCTGGACGAAAGATTTAACTATTAAACCAAATATTTTCTCGCTCAAATTACGTTGAAGAATGGTTTGGGCAGAAGATTTGACAATAAAAACTATCCAACTTGTGCAAGAAATAGGATATTCATGATAAACACTCTTTGAGACATTTTTACAAACACTTGGAATGCTTTCGGTGCTAAAAACTACATGTGGTAAGAAACCTTGTCAACAGATAGTAAAGGCTAGCAATTCCTTATGGATCATGAACAAATACTGTGTTTAGCATAAATATCCAAATCTGCCAAGTTAGGACATGGTGTGAAAAATTATCACCTCAGATATGATCAAGCATCCCTCATCAATCCCAGCTAAGTGTTTAGCTACTCATGACAATATAAATAGACTTACTTGAATCTAAATACATGGAAAACATGATTTAAGTAATTTAAACTATGAAATTAACTTGTATAAACTGAAAATCAACTGAACAAAGTTCTTGTTATAGATTAAAACTAACAAATATTGAAATTACAACATGTAAATCAACTAAAACATAACCTAAACTAAGCTATCTAGGTAAAGAAAGATGAGAGAGATGAGAGAGAAGAGAGAAAAACTCAAAAACCTAAAAATAATCTAAGTTACAAGTCAAGAACGTATTTACAAAGATCTACTCAAAAGCTTATATATGCTTACAACTGAAATTACAAAATTACCCCTCAAAAAGTCACAAAAAAGAGATATTTTGACTAAGGCGGCGCACATTACTGATAATGGGATATGCTACTATCGGTAATGGGTTATCTGGAACAAAGCTTCGAGGCTAAGAAAACTGCTACTACCGATAATAGCATATACAACTATTGGTAGTGCACTTGGACTGGTTCAATTTGGAGCTGGATCATGACTTCACTACCGATAGTTGAAAGTTGGATTATTGGTAGTGAACTTCAACTGGTTCACACTGGAGTTGAGACAAGAATATTTTATTGATAATGGTATTTGAAGCTATCGATAGTAAAATCATACTGGGAAGCTTGGCTGGCTGCTGGTACTCTCATTACTGATAATAGAGTATGGAACTATCGGTAATGCTATGCTCCTGATTATAACTTGTGGCTTCTGAGACATCCATTACCGATAATTGTGATTGTGGCTATCGGTAATGTATTGCTGCAGGACACGAAGACTGGCTTTTATTGCTACATTTCATCACAACTACCGATAGTGATGGTGTTGACTATCGATAGTTACACTGGCCTGGTTCTTTGCTTGCTATTTATGCACTTCAAGGGCTTGATTACCAATAACGGTGAATACCACTATCGGTAATGCTTTATTTCTGCTGAAATTCCTTCTTTGAAGATGACTCAACTTGCTTCAAAACTTTCATTGCTTGGCTTAGCTCTTAGTTCATCCCAAAAAGTGCGAGATTTCTGTAATTACACAAATAACAAACATAAATAAAAACTAATACATATATACTACTTATGTACATTAAAAGATGAAAATTTGGACTACATTATCACCTTTGGAAGTGCATGATTGCATAACAATCACACCCCCCAACTTGAATAATGCTAGTCCTCTAGCAAAAGATACTAAACAACAATACGAATATAAAAACTCTTCAAGCTAAATGTAACTGATGCATGAGATTATTCATAATAAACAATTTCATTATACTTAACAATTCACAATCAAACCTATTAATCCTGATAAGTGCATCAAAATAGCGAACTTGAAAAATAATTAACCTTACTCTCAAAATAGAATTGGTCAACTCAGAAGTAATTTAGAATCCATACCTGAATATTGATCAAATTGACTATTCATCAGAAGAAGTAGGATTCTAATTCTCTTATGCGTATAAGCCGAACTTTATTCATGAAGTGGAACAAAAACTGAAAACATGGTTAGTCCATACATGCATGTATATCAAAACTTGACAATTCATATATAAAATAACACATATGATCAAATAGGAACAAACAACTAACTTATAATCAAAAAGGACTTGCAAGCTATGTAATGTACCTTGGTTAACACAAAAACTGGATAAACTAAGATGAGAATGGTTCAAAAGATATTGGCTAAGGTTACTACCCAGCCATTCTCACCTAAACTGTTCATAAAAACAAACCAACTAATCTTAAACAAACCAAAATAAATTGTAAACTGTCCAAAAACAATTAAAATGTAACTGAAACCAAACTTATCAAAGTAATTGTTCAAAAGATCGAGTAAATCATGATGAAAGGACTTCAGGCTCAACAGCCTCCTCTTCAACAGTAGTGGCTTCATCTCCGGCTCCTTCTCCAACTTTTTGTTCTCCAGCAGGGGGTACTTTAGTTGCAAAAGGTGCAAACTCATTCATATATTCCTCTGGAATGGGGGGAATAGGATCAACTCCGAACTTCTCAAATAGTGACTGACTCATTGCTTGCTGATTCATTTGTATTTCACATTGTATTTTATGTCGGTGTAGAAGCCGCTTAATATTCCTCTGATTAGTAAGGATGTCAGCATGCATGGCTTCCAATAGATTCTGAAGCGAAGTAAGAGGGGGAATAGGTTCAGGTCCTGAACTAGATGATGCACCCCGTACTTTCATGCCCTATGATACCTGGGTAGCCCTTGAGGCTTCAACTCTTGCACGTGGTCCCATAGATGATGCAGTCGGTGTAATTTCTCCCTCTCAATGGAGATAAGGCTCCGTGGAAGTGATCCCCTGATCCAAACATATTTGCGTGACCATCTGAGGGAACGGACTCAAACGGTTCGATCTCGCAGAGATATACTGAACAATATCCTCAAAAATAAGAGCTGCCACATCTATCACTGCATCCCCCGTGAATTCTATCAAAAGAATTACCTCATCAAGTTTAGAAGCACTCTCCGATCCTCTAGCATAAAGATTGTAATGAAGGATCTTATTCATAGTTGCAAAATCTGGACTCATGTACCCTATAGGGAAGGTCTGTCCATCGTCCTTCGGAGGATTCAGATTGCTGTAAATAATCTCCATTGCTGCCTTTCTGCTATTTTTCTCGTGAGAGGGATGGGAAAATTCAATTTCACCTCTGGTAGGACGCTCGATCTTTAGAAACTTTGCTATATGGTGAGGAGTCAACTGGACAGTCTTCTTGGAAGTCATTTTTGTTGTCACAACATCTCTGTCAGTCTCTTTCACTGCTACGGTATAAAATTTTCGCACCACACCTTGCTTATACCCATTCCATTTGATCAACCACTGCCCCAACTTCCTTCGATGAATCACATTGAGAACCATGCTAGTTGGCTCGAAGGATTTGGCTTTCACGAAGCGTTCCGGTTTGAACCCTTTTTCCTTAATGAAATCAGCCCATGTCTGCTTTTTCGGCTTAGGTGCACCTGTCTGTCTGGTTGGTTTCTCTTTATAGCTTGACAGTACAGAACCTAGCTCTTTCCTTGGGTGCCCAGTGGTACCAATCTCACTAATCTCGAGTTCATCCTCAACCTCTTCTTCCTCCACATATGGAATGTCTTTTTCAGGGGCCCATTGCGCGCCTGGCTCAGGTTCTAAGGGGTAATCAGAATCGGATTCAGAAAAAGACTGAACAACTGCCTTGCCCTTACCCTGTGGTGTAGCTTTAGCTTTCTTGGCTGGCTGGTGTCGAACAGATTCTCGAAGAGAGATGCCCTTTTCAGGTTCACGCGGCGACTGTCTTCGTTTCTTTACACTTTTTGACTTGGCTTGGTGCGATTTTTTCGCTTCCTGTTCTGCCTTCCTTTTCGCTTCTTCCTCGGCCTTGGCCTTTGCCTCTTGTTCGGCTCTCAATCTATCTTCTTCAGCTTAACGTGCCTGGACGGCAGCCAACAGTTCATCCATTTGCTTCACTCGAGCCATACTCTCTTTCTTCTTCAAAGATAAAACAAACTCCCCCAAGCCTTTACTTTTCTCATTGCCCAGTTAACTCTCAAAAATTCAAACTTTCCATACTTCAATGATATGAAACTGTCGTGGGTATGAAAATATAGAGAAAAAGAGGGTTTTAAAGAAATGGGTACGAGATGAGTAAAAGAGAAAGAGATGTTGGCAATGTAACTGAAGAAAAATGAAAAGATTAGAGATTAGACGAATTGAGTGGTTTGCAGTTGTGAAATAGAGAAGATGGAGAGAGAGGAAGAGTCGCGAGAGAGGGGTACGACGGTTGCCTTGGATAAGGTGGTGGAGAGGTTTGTGAACATGGGTTTGAGTATGGGAATGAGAAGGGAAGTAGTTAGTGGCTTGTCTCATAAGCCACGGACTTGAAAAATTATCAAATAATCAAAAAAAAATTGGGGCGGTTAACTGATGCCTTGAAATTTTAAGTCAACTACCGATAGTTGTATAATGGAACTATCGGTAGTTCTATCCTACTGAAAAATTGTGACTTTATCAGAAAATCAACTACCAATACTAGTGGAAAGCCACTATCGGTAGTGATTACAAACAGCAAAAGAAAAGAAAGAAATGGTGAATGAAATACCGATAATAGTTAATGACCACTATCGGTAGTGAGGGTAAACTGAAAATTGAAGGAAGGGAAGAATGAATAGACTACTGATAATAATTATTTGTACTATCGATAATGGGCATTTTTTTTTTTTTTTGGAAATTTGGGCTTTGGGAAACATTCATTTATCATGAAGAAAATTGGCAGTACATTTTCCAAATGTGCCTTCAACTAGCTGCTCTTATACTTCAATCTGAACTGTCCCCGAAATTTATGCAACAATTATGCCCAGCTCCTTCTGAACCTTGATAACCATATGAACTTGTTAAATCTACCTGGTACATCATAACATAATATACATATAACATAGGTTACTTTGGTAAGAAAAGAATTTGTCAATGAATCATGGCTTCAAATAGGTCCTATGGGAAACTTGACACGAAAGATTTAAGCTCAACGGACTCCAAAGATGGCCTTTAATCATTTTCTAACTTAGTTCAATTGTTCCAAAATGATCATAATGCATTCAATCATAAATTTAGTCAAATTTCGAAACATATGCATATTGACTAACAGAAACGAGAACCTAGTACATCATAACTCAGCTGATAACAACACCTATAAGAAAATGAATGGTTCAAACCTAATATAAGGTCCTCACTCCACATATCTTACAGATGAACTTAAGTAAAGCAAAATTGAATATTTTACTAGTTCACAAGTGTGTATGTGCATAGGATCGAAAAGTTCAATTATGAATCAAATCAAGCATACAACATCACTTATTTTGAATATAAATGGTATGCAGAAATTACAAAAGCTTGCAAATATTCTATGATATGTACACAAAAATTGAAATTTCAAAAATTTGGATGGGCCAAAAACAAAAATTTTAGCATAGTAGCATGCTCTCCCCCCATCTTGAAATAAACATTGTCCTTAATGTTGCAATGGGAGCGAGGTTGTAATTGAAAACTTCCTGAAACAACATTGCAAACCTACAAAAAGAAATGAGTTAAACTAAAAATAAACAAAGAACACAAATGTCTCCCCCCAACTTAAGTAACAGTAAACCTTGGTTAGGAGAAGAAGAGTATTCAAACAAAAATATGTGCATCTAACTGAAAAAATGGAAAAGAAAATAAAACGAATAAACATATATACACTTCCCAATGTGAGTAGCGCACACTAGTCACCCACCTGATCCTCGTAAACAAGATCAACCAGTATTTCCTCTGTTACTTCTGAAGAGAAATTCTCAAGGAACGGTTTCAATCTTTGACCATTCACCTTGAGAACGTTACCATTTTTGGGATTAAGAATTTCCACAGCTCCATATGGGAAGACCTGCTGAACAACAAAGGGTCCTGTCCATCTTGACCGCAATTTCCCTGGGAATAAATTGAGTTGAGAGTTGTACAATAGAACTTTCTGTTGGGGTTCAAAATGTTTTCGCATTATATTCTTATCGTGAAAAGCCTTAAGTTTCTCTTTGTACATCCTCGAACTCTGAAAAGAATCTCTTCTGATCTCTTCCAATTCATTGATCTATAATTTCCTAGCTCGCCAGCTTGGGTCAAATTATAATTCAAAGATTTAATCGCCCAATACGCCTTATGTTCCAACTCAACAGGCAAATGGCAAGCTCTTCCATAAACCAAACGATAGGGAGACATACCCAAAACCGTTTTGTAAGCAGTACAATAAGCCCATAAGGCATCAGTAAGCCTTAGAGACCAATCCTTACGATTCGGGTTTACTGTTTTTTCCAAAATGTTTTTGATCTCCCTATTCGCTAATTCAGCTTGGCCATTCGTTTGAGGGTGGTAAGCGGTCAAAATTTTATGTGTGATCCCATATTTCTGCATAAGTTTTGTAAATGGTTTGTTACAGAAATGGAGTCCACCATTACTTATGACCGCCTTGGGCATTCCAAATCGACTCAAAATATTTTCCTTTAAAAACTTTAGGACTATTTGATGATCATTAGTTCTTGTTGGAATGGCCTCTACCCACTTTGAAACATAATCTACTGCTAGCAAAATATAGAGATACCCACAAGAAGAGGGAAAAGGCCCCATGAAATCAATGCCCCAGCAGTCAAAAACTTCCAAAATCAAAATTGGGTTCATGGGCATCATATTTCTATGGGTTATTCCCCCTAATTGTAGGCATCGAGCACAAGACTTACAGAAATGATAAGCGTCCTTGAAAAGAGAAGGCCAGTAAAATCCACATTGCAACACTTTTGCTGACGTCTTCTTGGCGGAGAAATGACTTCCGCAAGCCTCAGAATGACAAAAAGATATAATCTATTGTTGTTCATCCTCTAGTACACATCTGCGTATAATTTGGTCAGCACAACATTTGAACAGATATGGATCATCAAAGAAAAAATATTTTACTTCAGAAAGAAACTTTTTCCTGTCCTGAGATTTCCAATCAGCTGGAATTTGTTCTGTCACAAGATAATTAATAATGTTCGCAAACCATGGACAAGAAATCAGAAAAAAACAGTTGCTCGTCAGGGAAATTTTCCAAAATTGGTTGAGTCTCAAAGGATTCATCAAAGATGATTCGCGATAAATGATCAGCCACAACATTCTCCACTCTTTTTTTTATCTTTTATCATGAGATTGAATTCCTGGAGGAAAAGAATCGACCTTATGAGTCTTGCCTTAGCATCCTGTTTTGTAAACAGATATTTTAAAGCTGAATGATCCGTAAGACAACAATACAATACAACAAAAATAGGCTACGATGACATTGGATTTAGGGAAAAGACGAGGGTCGTCTAAAACTCTCGTCAAAAGCCAGTAAAAACAAGGTTTTTTTAACAACACTCGTTAAAAGATAAGGAAATACGAGGGTGGTCTTAAAACCCTCGTCATTTCGCAGATTTTTCACAAAAAATGACTCCATCCCCCTCTTTCTATTTCAGTTCCCGCCTAATCACTGCTGCACGTCCTCTTTTTCTCTGTCCTTTTGCCTTCTTTCTTATTATCTCTGAATGTCATCGACTCTTCTCATCGGTGAGTGGCGCCGACGACTCTGTTTTGGTGTCGAGGAAGAAGATTCCAAGAACGGCCGAAACTCTCTCTCTTGTCTCTTTCTCTTCTCCGCTCTCTCAGTCTCAACCCCCTCAGGCCTCTCTCCCCCCTCACTCTCATTTATCTGACAACATGGCTGAAACCTCTCTCTCAGTCTTAAATCCCCTCAGGTCTCTCTTCTCTCTTGCTCTCTCTTCTCTGATGACAAGGCTAAAACCTTCTCTTTCATTTCTTTGTCTCCTTTCTCAATCTCAAACCCTCTTATGCCTCGGCCCCTCTCTCTCGCCTCTCTATCTCCATAATTCTGCTAGCCAGTCAGCCACGATCTGCCTCACTTGCCGCCGGAGCAGTAGAGCACGGAGTTGAAGCTCCATCTCGATTTAAACAGTAACAAAGCTCCAGTAAGTTAATGTTTTTTATTTTAATTTTTAATTTTTTTCAATCTTGATTCTTGAGGACTAGGGTTTTATTGTGTTAGGTTGTGATTGTTTGATTTTGTTAGGGTTTGGTTGTGTCAAATGTGATCTATCATGTTGCTATGTATTCTCAGTTCTGTGGAGACTGAATGGACCATTGTTATTTACATAGGAATTATGGTGATTTTATTATATTTATTGTTATATTGAACATTGCTGGGGTGTTTATTTAGATTGTTCCGGTGAGGCTTTGGGTATTTAGGGTGATTGGATGTACAAGTGCTTGTTCATGTAAAAATATTGATAATAATAATAATATAATATTAAAAGAGCACTAGGCTTTGGCTACATTTTCTATTTTCATTTCAATTCCCCAAATGAAAACTGTGAAAAAATTTTAGAACTCATGTTTTTAGGTCATTTTCAGTTGTTAAGGGACCTGCAATTTCAGAACATGGAAAAAAGCTTTTAGATGTTTCAGGCCTTCCGGAAATTCTTTGGAAAACATTTTAGTTATTAAAGGACATATAATAAAAAACAGTCTTTATATTTGGTTGGATTATTTATGAATTATTGAAGTCACATTTGGATACACAGAATTTGATCAAAACTGTGAGTTGAGTTTGATAAAATGTGATGTGTTCATTTGGATAGCTTATAAGGGACTAGAATGTGATGTGTTCATTGAGACCGATCCTATCAATATGTATTATAAAATGGGTAATTGTAAGGTGTGTCGTCTGCAGTAGAGTTATTTGATAAAATGCCTAACATAATTCTATTTTCTTATTAAATCCTTGTTATCTTGTTAGTGCCTTATTATTAATTTTACAGGGTTCAAGAGGCCTCATCCAGGTTGTTTTCTTTATAGACCTTTGCTATTTCTAATCTTTTGATTCCTCTTCAAATTGAAGATTTTGGAAGAAATGAAGAAATATGAAGTGAAGCCAATTGGACAAACCTACATTTGTTTACTCAGTGCATGTGCTGCAGCTGGCCGAATAGATCAATTGTATGTTATTTCTTTTGTGGTCCATCTCCATTTTTTTTTGTATGACTGCTTAGATTTCTTAGCTTGAGGATTACACAGTCTATGGCCCCCATGTTTAGTTTGCTCCTATGCATTACATGGGTGGATGATTGATATATATACATCACCGTCTTATCAACACTGTGAATATGTTATCTCCCTGCTAACAATTATCTATTGATTGTTTCTACTTTAGTGCTAATTTCATGCCAATTATTTCAACTGATATTTGTTGTTATAAATACCCTTTTTTTTCTCAATGTATTAAACTTTTCCCAATTATTACTTGTGGTTGCCTTTAAGAAGGTCCATCCACTAGCAAACAACCTTGGAGTTTGGACTCATCTCCTTCTTAAGGTTGATATTGTATGGAAGAATCCAAGGTGTATAAACTCATGCTTCTTTTACTTAGTGAACAGAGCCTTTTAATGCTGCCTTCTAGTTGCGGTCTACTATAATTTGTCTTTTTAACCTGCTTGAGTGTAACCTGACACTTTCTAGTTTTACATGCTTTCCAATGGTACAGGTATGTGATTGTCCATGATATGACTGCAGCTGGTCTTGGTTTAAACAAGTTCTGTTATGCGAGACTAATAGCTGCACATAAGAATAAGACCCCTATAACAGATGATACACCTGCCAAAGTATTTATCTAACAATTTTGTCTTCTTCAATTAGATTCATTCTTTCATTTTTAAACCATTTATAACGTTTCCCTTTCTATTTTTGGAATAGATTATTGAGCTTGTTGAGCAGTTGAAGGGTTAGTCATCTGTTGAAGCATCAAGAGACACTGCTGAAAATGTGATGATGGGTGTTTCTGAAGAGGAGTTGTATAATACTCCTACTACTGAATATGTTCATAGGCGTGCTGGGTTCTGATTAGGCAACTAACTGTATACCATGTTGCATTTCATGCATGTGCCGACCTTAGAAATGTAGAGGTACTTTTTCACATATCTAATTATGTTCTCTTAAATGTGGACTTCATATGCAATTCTGGATTTTTATCACCAGAAGAGCTAATTCCTGCTAGCTTGATACTGACTAGACTAATTTCTTTCTGTTATAAAATGGATTGGCTTTGTTTACATCACAGTGTGGTGCCAGGCCCTCTTTTTTTTTTTTTTTTTGCTTTATTCATGGTCATGAAAAAGGTATCTTTGTTTATTGTAATTAGACTAAACTTCACTGTCAATATTATAAGTTAACTAGCCTTAGTTTGAAAGTTTATTGCCTCACCACCATTCGCCTATATTTGATTGTAGATCTATTAGCACAAGAGCAATTTTGCTTTTTAAAAATATAACTGTTTGCTCTTTTGATTTCACAAAATGCCTAGCATTTTGTGTTCATGAGAACTTTACTGCTCATAACCTTACTGCACATTCATTGAGATTTCATGAGAACTTTACTGCTCATAACCTTCTTGCACATGCATTGATTTTTATTTTGAATTTTTGTTAGACCTTGAACTAATTGAGCACATATTCCATAGGACTTGAGAAATTTTTGTTAGACCTTGAACTAAAGAACATATCGTCATTCCATATGACTCTTTGATCTTTTAGAATGAAACCATCTCATATTTTAGTGTCTATAATGAATTGGTTTAGGTTGGCAAAACTGGAAAATGTGGCTTCATACATTCTCAGTGATTCATTGGTGAATATATAGATTTCAGTGGAATGTCAAAGAATGCATGGAATTTGGGGCAGGGGACTGGTAATCCTATAAAAGATATTGTAAACTTGTGGAGATGCTAGGAATGAAGTGTCTGCTATTTAGAAGCTGCTTATGTATTGTTGGCTTGATCAATAATCAATTGAACCTAGGAACCATAAACTTGTTCATATACTACCAATAATTTTGAAGCTATTTATGTTTAGTCAGGTTGATTTAAGAGTATTTGGGTGTTTAGCATAGAGTACATATGTGAAGAGTGGGTTGCAAATTAACCTAAACATTCTTTTTGTTAGACAAGTTTAGAACTTAAGCATTTTACCACTCTATTGTTTTGTATAATTAAATCTCAGTCTGAATGTTGTCGACCCATACTTCGTTAGAGAAATTTATAAAATTTTAACATTTGCTTGATTCTCCTGAGGTTCTTTTTCTCCTAATTTTCTCATAATGAATGTGATTTTGGTAGCAAAACTTCTCTGTTTTTGTCAATCTTTTCTTTTGTTTTCAAATTCCCTCTGTTCTGGCTTGTCATCGAATATCATTGTTACATAACTTAAGAAGTTTGTAGGAATAAATCATCTCCCATGTGTATGTCTTGTACTCATTTTGACAGAGTAATGGAACTCGAAAATGCACAAAAGCATTTGCATCTGTTCTTTTCCTATGTGAATAATTCAATGTAATCTCTAACTTGTTTTATGCATCTATGCAAGTTTCCAAGATATGTACCATACGACTCACTAGAGAACGATCACCAGAAAATGATGGAGGAATTAGCTACTATGATTGTATGATTTATTTTGGGTCTCATTCCTTGGATTTGGTTTTCCAATAGAAGATGACTTGATTGTATATATATATATATATATATATATAGTTAGGATTCCAAATTGAGTGTACATGCCACTTTTAATTTATATATCATATATATCTGGAAGACTTTTGAACTTTATGTATATTGTAATTTCTTTCTTTTTTAATAGTTCTTGCACTTTATTGGTGGGTTTGTGAATGTGATTGCATGTATTCAGATTACTGGAAATATGCATGTCATATTGAAACTAGAATCGTTATATATATATATGTATATATTATGGATGCAAATGGAATATTTTTTTAAACAAATTTAGAAAGAGAAAACACGAGGGTGCAAAACTCTCGTCGTTGCTAGAAAAGACGATGGTGCAAAACTCTCGTCATTGCTAGAAAAAACGAGGGTGTTGAACCCTTGTCTTTTGTTCAAAATCACGAGGGTTCCGAAACCCTCGTCTTTTTTTTTCACGACCCTGGAATAGACGACCCTTTTACATCACTCGTCTTAGCATAAAGATAAGGGTTTTAAACACTCGTCATAGGCATTTTTTCTAGTAGTGATAGGTGTTCCTATCACGTATGACCGAAATTTATCTAATGCAAATACCACTGCCAATAGTTTCTTTTCTGTAGTGGTGTAGTTCATTTGTGCATTATTCAAGGTTCTACTGGCATAATATATTACATGTGGCTTACCATCCTTGCATTGCCCTAGTACTGCCCCTATAGCATAATCGCTCGCATCACACATCAATTCAAAGGGAAAATTCCAGTCAGGGGATTGCATAATTCGAGGAGATATCAAAGATTCTTTTAATTTTGTAAAAGCTTCCTCACAATTAGCATTCCACACGAAAGGAATATCTTTAGACAAGAGACGGAATAGTGGTCGTGCGATTGCACTGAAATTTTTTATAAACCATCTGTAAAAACCTGCGTGCCCTAGAAAAGATCGGATGTCATTAACACATTTAAGGGAAGGTAGGTTGGCAATTAACTCGATTTTGGCTTTATCTACTTCAATGCCCTTTTTGGACACAATGTGTCCAATGACAATTCCCTGTTCTACCATAAAATGACATTTTTCCCAGTTCAAGACAAGATTTTTTTCTTTACATCTTATTAAAACCTGTTCTAGATTGTTCAAGCAGTCATTAAAAGAGTTCCCAAATACTGATAAATCATCCATAAATACCTCGACGATTTTCTCCACCATATCACTGAATATTCCCAATCATGCACCTCTGAAACGTACATGGGGCATTACATAGACCGAATGACATGTTCATGAAAGCGAAGGTTCCGAACGGGCAAGTAAAAGTGGTTTTCTCCTGGTCTTCCATAGCAACTTCTATTTGGTTGTAACTGGAGTAACCATCTAAAAACAATAAGTATGCCCTGCTACTCGTTCCAATATTTGATCAATGAAAGGGAGTGGGAAATGATATTTTCTAATGGCCTCATTCAACTTCCTATTATCTATACAAACACGCCACCCAGTAGTGATGCGTGTAGGAATTGAATCTCCCTTATCATTTTGGACAACAGTAACCCCATATTTTTTTGGAACAACATGAATGGGGCTTACCCACTTGCTATCAGCAATAGGGTAAATTATGCCGACATCCAGCCATTTCAAAACTTCTTTTCTAACCACATCCTTCATAATGGGATTCAGTCTTCTTTGTGGCTGACGTGAAGGTTTCACATTCTCTTCTAGGTTAATGAAATGGGTGCACAAGGTGGGGCTAATTCCCCGAAGGTCAGCAATGGACCAACCTATAGCATTTTTATGTTCTCTAAGCACCTCTAACAATTGGTTCTCTTGGTTTATCTTCAAGTGAGAAGATATAACCACTGGAAATGTCTCATCTGAACCTAGAAGGGCATACTTGAGGTCAGCCGGCAAAGTCTTCATATTTAAAACTAGTGGTTCAACACTAGAAGGTAACAATTTATTTTCTGATGGAGGTAATTTCTCAAAGCGAGGCACCGAACCATTTACCTCCATCACTTCAGAACTTAAAACAGTAAAAATTGAACTTACATCACTTGGTACTCTCACCTCATTTCCATGCTCTTCAACCAAATTTATTTCCTCATCATCGGAATCAAGCTCCGAGAAAAACTTCCAATGCTCCTGGATGACTGTCTCAATCAAGTTCACTTGCTAGACATCCTCGATATCATCATCTTCCTCCATTTGTCAGCATACACGGAAAATATTAAAATTAACAGTCATATTTCCAAATGATATGGTCATTATGCCATTTTTACAATGAATTATGGCATCAGATGTAGCTAAGAAGGGACGCCCTAAGATGATAGGAATCTAGGTTCCTGCATCAGGCATAGACTGAGTTTCCAACACAATAAAATCCACAGGGTAATAAAAATTGTTAACTTGCACTATCACATCTTTCACAATCCCCTTAGGCCGTTTGACACTACGGTCAGCTTATTGGAGTGTGATTGATGTAGGATGTAGTTCTCCCATTCCCAATTGTTGATAAACATGATAGGGAACTAGGTTAACACTTGCCCCAAAATCGATGAGAGCATGCTCTATTCTATGCTCGCCCATTACAATTGGAATTGTAGGGCACCCTGGGTCTTTCAGCTTAGGTGGAGTATTGGCTTTCAAGATAGAACTAGTCATTTCAGTCATAAAAGCACCTTTTGGAACATTGGTTTTTCTCTTTTGAGTGCATAAGTCTTTTAAAAATTTAGCATAAGCTGGCACTCTTTTGATAGCTTCTAACAATGAAAAGTTGATTTTCACCTGTTTAAACATGTCCAGAATTTTAATATTGTCAGTAGGTTTCTTTTGCTTTTTTAACCTGTGAGGAAAAGGTGCAGGAGGGGCGCAAAATTTTTCAGTTGACTTTTTAGGTTCTACAACCACCTCCTATTCTTTGAAAGTTTGAAGTTCAGCTTCAGGCTTATCACTTGCTATCTCATTCCCCTTTTGTGGATTCTCATCCAAAACAATTTCATTTAAAACAGGTTTAGAGAGAATGGTTTTATCAACAACTTTACCACTCCTTAGAGTAGTGATGACCTAAGCTTGTTCAACATTTCCTTCACTGGTACCTACTGTGTCAACACTATTCTGTCCTTTAGGTGCTTGGTAGGATTGGGTAAGAAACTTACCTTTCTCCTGCTGCAAAGTACCTACAGAAGTGTTGAGTTTAGAAACCTGCACTTTAACTCATTAAAAGAATTACGAAGTTCAGTATTAGTGACAGTCTAACTTTGTATAAATTGAGTGAACATGTCTTCCAAATTTCTTTTATGTGGAGGTTGATACACAGGTGGAGTCAATTGATTTTGCTAAGGAACAAAATTGGCTTGATTTGGATGTGGGACAAAAGAAACATTAGGGTTCGGTTGGAACCCTTGTGCTTGAGGTTGGTAATTGGATGCATTACCTTGGTAATTCTGGAATTGCCCCTGAGGGTAATATCCTTGCTGCTGCTGTTGCTAAGGGTGGAATGTTTGGGAAGTTCCTTGAGAAGGACCTGGATTCGAATCATTTCTCCATTTGAAGTTTGGGTGATTCTTCCAATTAGAATTGTAAGTCTCCCCATATTGAAAATTTGACGCTTTTTGAAAAGGCCCTTGGTTAATGGCATTTACGCTAGCTTGGTCATTACAAGACTCCTTAAAGGTAGGATACGAAGGACAATCATCAATTGAATGCCCTTGTATGTTGCATAGATTGCAAAATTCTGTTTCCTGGGACTGTGGAAACTTCATTTACCTTTTTCATTTCCAAGGCCTCAACCTTTTTCATTAACTGAATTAATTTGGCCTGAGTCTCATCCTGTTCTTTTACCATAAATTTTCCCCCTCCAATTGGAGGTCGAGATGTTTCTGGGATAGTATTCACTTCCCAGTCACAAGCTCTCGCAGCAATGAAATCCAAATGGTCCCAAACTTCATTAGGATTTTTTTCGAAAAACATGCCATTACTCATCATTTGTATAAACATTTTCGTATCAGAAGTTTAACCCTAATGGAAATAATTTATGATTTGGCTCAAATCCATACCGTGATGGGGAATAGCATAAGTCAAACTTTTAAAACGTTCACATGTCTTGGCAAAAGATTCGTTGGTTTTCTGAGTAAAACATTGTAAAGCCTTCATCAAAGCATTGGTTCTTTCTGGTGGGAAACATTTATCAAAATATTGCTACTGCAACTAGGTCCAAGAGAAAATAGTGTTTTCCCTAATGTACCTTAACCATTTTTTTGCTAAGTCTCTAAAAGAGAAAGAGAACATCCTTAGACAAATTATATTGTGCGGTGTGCCTGTGTACAGCATAGTGCCGCAGACTTCCTCAAAATCGTGCATGAACTCGTATGGATCCTCTGACTCAAACCCATAGTAAAGGGGAAGGAGTCTCACCATATCAGGTTTTATGGGGAATTCAACTGCTTCATGAGGCAACACAATACAACTTGGCAGAGAATATCTCTGCGGATGAAGAGTCTCTCTAAGAGTTCTTCGCTGTGGGGCTGGAGGTTGTTATACGAATTGGTATTGTGGGTATTGAGGGTATTGAGGGTATTTCATATTGGCTACCCGACCAATGACTTGGGGTGGTACAGGGAAATTTTGACCATTACCCGCTTGATTATTTTGGACTTCACCAATGCCAGCACCATTACCAGTTCCACTTCCCTCAGCATTTTGGGAATTTAAAACTTGCTCAATATTCAAATGGGGGTTGTCCACATAGGGAAACTCCATTGAAAATAATTCAAGTGATGTGTTATAAGAAAAAATTGAACTTCTATTTACTGAGTCCACCTCGTTAACTCGTACAAGTCTATTAGATTCATCTCGAATCCAAATGGACATGCACAAGTTAATGAAAAGTACTCCTGCGGTATTTACAGTGGCTAAACAACTATCAAGAGAAGAAACTTACCGGATTTGCAATGAAATCGCAAGTTACCACTAGCTGCTTCAGAATTAGTTGTCTTTCAATTGTCGCCTATCCCCAGCAACGGCGCCAAAAATGCTTGCCCATAAAAAGTGCTATTCAATCCCAAGCGTAGGATCTACCGTTGCAAGCATAATAATACATGGAGTCCCATGATTGTGTCCTCAAAGATAGTCAGTCAAAGAAAAACTAGAAAATCCTTCTCAAAAGTTGTTTAGTGTAGAGAAAAAGAAAAGAAAATCATGGGTTGGTTTGAAATTGGTTTTGTGTAAAATTCATAAGGATTGTTTATAATCTAAATCAAAGAGAGAAAGAACTGGGTTTTAGAGTTCAACATGTTCACATCTTTGGTTCTAATTCCTTACAATTAATACTCATCCAGAGTACATTCAAGAATGGTCTGGATGGAAGATTTTACTATTAAACCAGATATTTTCTCGCTCAAATTACATTGAAGAATGGTTTGGCTGGAAGATTTGACAATAAAAACTATCCAACTTGTGCAAGAAATAGGATATTCATGATAAACACTCTTTGAGACATTTTTACAAATATTTGGAATGCTTTCGGTGCTAAAAACTACCTGTGGCAAAAAACCTTGTCAACAGATAGTAAAGGCTAGCAATTCCTTATGGATCATAAGCAAATACTGTGTTTAGCACAAATATCCAAATCTGCCAAGTTAGGGCATGGTGCGAGAAATTATCACCTCAGATATGATCAAGCATCCCTCATTAATCCCAGCGAAGTGTTTAGCTACTCATGACAATATAAATAGACTTACTTGAATCTAAATACATGGAAAAAATTATTTAAGCAATTTAAACTATGAAATTAACTTGTAAAAACTGAAAATCAACTGAACTAAGTTCTTGTTATAGATTAAAACTAACAAATATTGATATTACAACATGTAAATCAACTAAAACATAACCTAAACTAAGCTATCTAGGTAAAGAAAGATGAGAGAGATAAGAGAGAAGAGAGAAAAACTCAAAAACCTAAAAATAATCTAAGTTACAAGTCAAGAACGTATTTACAAAGATCTACTCAAAAGCTTATATATGCTTACAACTGAAATTACAAAATTACCCCTCAAAAAGTCACAAAAAGAGATATTTTGACTAAGGCGGCGCCCATTATCGATAATGGGATATGCTACTATCGGTAATGGGTATCTGGAACAAAGCTTCAAGGCTAAGAAAACTGCTACTACTGATAATAGCATATACAACTATCGGTAGTGCACTTGGACTGGTTCAATTTGGAGCTGGATCATGACTTCACTACCGATAGTTGAAAGTTGGATTATCGGTAGTGACTTCAACTGGTTCACACTGGAGTTGAGACAAGAATCCTTTATTGATAATGGTATTTGAAGTTATCGATAATGAAATCATACTGGGAAGCTTGGCTGGCTGCTGGTACTCTCATTACCGATAATAGAGTCTGGAACTATCGGTAATGCTATGCTCCTGATTATAACTTGTGGCTTCCGAGACATCCATTACCGATTATTTTGATTGTGGCTATCGGTAATGTATTGCTACAGGACACGAAGACTGGCTTTTAATGTTGTATTTCATCACAACTACCGATAGTGATAGTATTGACTATCGGTAGTTACACTGGCCTGGTTCTTTGCTTGCTATTTATGCACTTCAAGGGCTTGACTACCAATAATGGTGAATACCACTATCGGTAATGCTTCATTTCTGCTGAAATTCCTTCCTTGAGATGACTCAACTTGCTTCAAAACTATCATTGCTTGGCTTAGCTCTTAATTCATCCCAAAAAGTGCGAGATTTCTGCAATTACACAAATAACAAACATAAATAAAAACTACTACATATATACTACTTATGTACATTAAAATATGACAATTTTGACTACATTATCGCCTTTGGAAGTGCATGATTGCATAACAATCAATACATATTTTGAAAAACTAACCTTTGAATTAGATATTCTTCTTATGGATATCATGCACACCAAAAACCATGGTGGTCCAATGTCAAAATCTCAAAATATATATTATGAAAAATTATGACTGCTAAAAACTTATACAATTTTTCTCAATAACATTTTCTAGAAACCTACTATTGGATCATTATGATTTTTGTCATACATGACATGCATAAAAATAGTATCTAATCCAACGATCTACTTTTTAAAATGTATCCCACAATTATCTATTAGCTTCATGCTTACATAAGGTTATGTAACCATATGCTTAGAGGATCGGTTTTATTTATCTATGCAGTCCCAATCATATAAGCATATGCTTACATAAGTTATGTAAGCATGAAGCTAATAGATGATTGTGTGATACACATTTTGAAAAACTTACCGTTGGATTAGATATTCTTCTTTTGGATGTCATACATGTCAAAAATCATGATAATCCAATGTCAAAATCTCAAAATATATATAGCCATGAAAGACTGTGACCACTCAAAATTATTACGATTTTTCTCAGTGGCATCTAAGAAAATGACCATTGGATCATTGTGATTTTTGGCATAAAGACATGCATAAGTACAATATCTAATCCAACTGTCAATTTTTCAAAATATGTATCTCACGACTGCCTATTAGCTTCATGCTTATATATGCTTATGTAAGCATATGCTGATAGGATCATTTCTATATATACACACAATTGCAATCGCACGGGACAATATCAATAACATTTTACCTAATAAATTAATATAGGATTTTATACCAATAGGACCTTGGTATAAAAGCCTTGTACGCAAGACCTCTGAAATTTTGAATGATACATAAATCTGTAAATTTAAAAATTAAAAGACATAGTTGCCCCTAATATTCAATAACTCACCCAAATATATATTGGCTCATGTATAACTCAAATATGTCAATTACCCGAGACAAGTCGTGTTTGTCACCTTGAGTTGTGTAGATATACATGGTGGGTGGAGTTCAATCACACGCGTTTAGAATATGAAGAGAAACAACTAGCAAAGCATGGCACATTCCATTAAAAGGTAACCCAAGCTTTCAATAGCAGAATTCTTGATAGGGTAACCCAAGCTTTCAATAGCAAAAGTCAGCTTGATAAAACACCAAGCTTTGCACATGAGTTCAGAAGACGTTACTAGCTCGATGCCTTGGTCTAGTGTCGCGCTCAAATCACATTGCAAAAATCTTTGGATATGAGTTTGATTGCTTGGGTTGTGATGGGATATGCCATCCGTTCATGGAGGTTGGGGTTATTTCACATAAGTAGTCATGTATACATAACCATTGGATTGATGTATTCATGTATATATGAATATTGTTGTAAAGCTTGGTGTTATTGAGATGATGTATTCATGTATACATTAGAGGATATTCTTGTTCAACTTTCAAAATTAAAAAATTAAAAAATAAACCTTGAAGATTTACAGAGATACATGTATCTCAGTAAAACGGAACCAACTTTAGTATGCAACAATTGATCGGAGTCAGGTGTATGTAATTTTTTCATTATTTGATTGCTTGGGTTGTAATGGGATATGTTATCCGTTCATCGAGGTTGGGGTTATTTCCCATAAGTAGTCATTTATACATTACTATTTTGTGTTGATGTAGCTAATTTTCGATCTGAGTCGTGCACAAACGCAATCAAGTTATGCTACAAATTGAAATGTTTCTAGTACGTGAATATGTATACAAGTATACACAACAACTCATTATTAGCATTGTATACACAACGCAATCAAGTTGGCAGAGTTGTGGTTATGTCTTATTAACTAAATTCAAATTCAAAAATATTCCATAAATTAAACAATTTAGGATATTACTCGAATCAAATAACTTTCCTTAAAAATAGGACATTAAATATGATAATATTATCAAATATAAAAGCTAGCTGAAAATATGGAAAAGCAATCTCTTGTTATTAGTTGACTAAATATTTGATATGTAGGGGCCTATCGATATAGCATCTTATGCTTTAGACTTCTTGATAAATAAAAGAGCAGTGCTAGAAGTCCCGTCCCCCATTCCCGTTTGGTTTCCCGTCTCACAATGAAAACACTAAACAGTGAAAATCCAGTGAAAGAGAGAAAAGAGAGAAAAAAAAGGGGAAGAAGAAGAGGAAGACAGAGAAGAAGATGAAGACAGTGAAAAAAAAATAGTGAAATCCCAATGAAAAGGAGAAAAAGAGAGAGAAAGAAGAGGAAGAAGAGGAGAAAGACAAAGAAGAAAAAAAATAAAAAGAAGAGGAAGACTGTGAAAAAAAAACAGATAAAATAGTGAAAACACGAAACAAGAGCGAAAAAAGATAGAAAAAAGCGGAAGAAGAGGAGGAAGATAGAGAAGAGGAAGAAGAAGACAGTGAAAAAAAAAAATAGTGAAAACCCAATTAAAAAGAGAAAAAAGAGAAAGAAGGGGAGGAAGAGGAGAAAAACATAGAAGTAGAAGAATAAGAAGAGGAGGAAGACAATGGAAAAAAAAAACTGTGAAAACACTAAAGCAACAGCAACAGCAGCAAGCAGAAGAAGAAGAAGTAGCATCCACCAGCAGAAGCAGCAGCAAACAACAACAACACATCAAGCAGCAACTAAAGAAGGAAGAATAAGAAGAAAAAAGAAGAAGAACCAACCGGAGAGAAAGAAAGTATGTGGAGGGGACGAAGGTTGTAGGAGGGTTGTCGGAAGTTGTGGCAGCTCACCGGAGGCATCAACGATGGAGGCATCATCTCTGTGAAGTGGCATCATCTCACCGGAGAAGACCCTCTCTCTCTTCCTCTCTCTCTCTATCTGTTTCTCTCTCCCTTGCAAAACTCACGCTCCCCTGCAAAACTCTCTCTATCTATTTACTTCTCTTTCCCCTACAAAATTCAGTCTTCCCTGCAAAACTCAGACAAATCTGCTTCTCTCTCCCCTGCAAAATTCAGCTTCTTTTTCCCCTACAAAATTCAATCTTCCCTGCAAAACTCAGACAAATCTGCTTATATCTCCCCTGCAAAATTCAGCATCTCCCTCCCCTGCAAAACTCACGCTCCCCTGCAAAACTCTCTCTCTATCCATTTGCTTCTCTCTCCCTTACAAAATTTAGTCTCCCCTACAAAAGTCAGACAAATTTGCTTCTCTCTCCCCTGCAAAATTCAGTCTTCCCTGCAAAACTCACACAAAAATTTATCTTCATAAATGCGCCACATCAGACGGGAAATGTATGGGCGGGAAACTTTGACGGGAACAACAACATTTTACTAAATAAAATCGTATTTAGGGTCCTTTTGATCATTTTCCCTAAATTATAATTGTATAAAATAATTATTTTGGTTAGATGATCTTGACCGTTTGATTTTAATTAAATTTGTAGGGTTAGAGTATGTGTTTTAATACATAAGAATGATTAAAAATATTAAAGAGATTGGAGAAAATTAAATTGGATATAATAATATTAAAAAAAATAAAAATTTAAATACCACAAAAAAAAAGGTCAAGTGAAACAAACTTTTTAAATAAATAATAATAATCAAGATAAGAGAGGGAAAAATTAGACGGGACCCACAATTTAAATAAAAAAGAAAAAATTAATTATGGAAAGAGAAAGGAAACTTAGATGGATCAAGCATGAAATAAATAAAGAATCTTGAAAATCTAAATTTTAATTAACTAGTTGAACTAATGTTATAATGCCATATCACTTTAGAGTGAGGCCAAAACCAATAAAAATGAAGGGGGGTGAGAGAGTTAAGGAAAAAAGAGAATGAATAAGGAAAGAAATATGAAGGATGCCATATTAGCATATTACTCTTTATATAATAATATAAATATGGGACAGGTTATATGACTATTATTTTTTACACTCGTTTTGCAAAATATATACTTAGGAGTTACATTTTGAGAAACCTACTATTGGATTAAATACATTCCTTATGAATGTCATTCATGCCAAAAATCAAGTAGATTGGACACCGGAAGTTATTCAATGCATTATAAACTCATGTTTCTAATAATAAAAAAATCCCACATTTATGGATGATGTGATCATAATATCAAATCGACTTGATTTTTGGCATTTACGACATTTATAAGAAGAGTATTTAATCCAACGATGGATTTCTCAAGTGCAATCTCCATGTTGGATTTTCCAAAAGCGTTATAAAAAATAGTGGTCATATGACTTGTCCCTGTAAATATATTGAAATATGTTGGTTAAGGATGCTCTTACCTATCTTATTATTATCCCACCCTTATTTAGAGCAATAGGATAGGTATTTTGATAAACTGACCGCTGGATTAGATAATTTTCTTATGCATGTCATGTTTGCCAAAAATTATAGTGATCAAATAATCGATTTTCAAAATACAAACTGTGACAAACTCTAACAACATCTACCATTGGATGGCACAGTTGTTTAATAGTCTGTATTTTGAAAACCGACATTTAAATCACTGTGATTTTTGGCCGACATGATATCATAAGAAGATTATCTAATCCAACGAACGAGTTTTCAAAATACAAATCCCAATAAAAGTGAGTTGACAATAAGATAAGTAAGGGCATCCTTACAAGATTGGGACCATAGATAAATATATATAGAAATGATCTAGTCAACATATGATGACATAACCTTATGTAAGCACGAAACTAAAAAATAATTGTGGGATACATATTTTGAAAAACTGATCGTTGGATTAAATACTATACTAATGCATGACATGTATGCCAAAAAATCATATTGATCCAACAGTCGATTCTCAGAAATGTCATTGAGAAAAACTGTAATTTTCAGTGGTCACAATTTCTCATAGTCTATTATATGCAATTTTGACATTGGATCACTATGATTTAGCGTGCATAACATCAGTAAGATGAATATCTAATCCAAGGCTCAATTTTTTAAAATATGTATCACTTAATCATATATTAGCTTCATGCTTACATAGCTTATGTAAGCATATGCTTACATAGCTTATGTAAGCATATGCTGACTAGATTAGGATTATCTTTTGGAAATAATCCATTTATATATTGAAGGGTATATTTTCTATGACAAATTTCATGTTTTGGGTTTATGATCTCTACACGGATCTACGTTTTCAAAAAATATATATTATCAATAGTTTCTGTACCATTTATATAATGTTTCCATTCTCAAACATTATTATGGATCGAATATTTTGGGAAATTGGCCTCTGGAATAGATGCCCATCTTATGCATACCCAAAATCACAGTGATGCAACGATCGGTTATTCGGTTTCTGAAAAAACTAACTAGAAAAAGTTATTTTATTTTTTTATTAATTAGAAATATTACAGTTTTTAACTCTGACATTTTTTAATATATATTTAACTATTGGATCATTATGATTTTTTGTATGCATGATATGCATAAGGATGGAATTTAATCCACCAATCAGTTTGTCAAAATATTCGACCCACATTTATTCTAAGAACAGGTAGTGGAAATAGTGGTAAAAAAGAGTGGTAAAGAGAACCTGACCTACTAAAAGATTATAAATTTTCACATACAAGTAATTGCAATAAATACCAATAAACTAGAATATGATTTTTCTATTTATCATTTTTTTTTAAGTAAAATGACTGATATAAAAGTTCTTTTGCCAAAGAAATTTTTGACGTTGTATGAAAGGGTGGGCATAGAACAAATCTGAGAGCTCAATAATCAAATGTCATGGTTTTTAAGAGTGATATTTTTTAAAATTTAATCGCTGAATTATTGTGATTTTTGGCATGCATGACATACATAAGATAAGTAGTTAATCCAATAATTGATTTCTCAAAATATTCGATCCATAATAGTATTTTGAGAACGGATAATAAAAATAGTAATAACGATTGGTGATAGAGAGAAACCTAACCCTATTTTAGTATATCTCTAAATTAGAATTCACACTACTACACCCATAAAAAAATATAATTAAAAATTCAAATAATACTAGTGAATTGGTTGAATGGTCAAAGAAATTTTTTTTAAAAAAAAAGTGCATGAATAGATGGTATAAGTTATTCAAGGATAATTTTCGATTTTGAGTACTATGGAATATGAGATTTTAGTACAAAGGTTATTTTGGTCACTGTATGACAATATGGGAGTGCGGGAGGCATATGAGGAGCGCTAAGAGAATCTCCAAGCCAAAACACTCCAATAGTGTTTTGCCTTCTCATTATGTCTAGCTAAATACAAATGCATTCCAATCATGACTAGCCAAAATGGCTAGCTATTTGTTTTTTAATATTATTTTTGATAAAAGTGGACCAAAAAGAGATTTTTTTTTTTTAAATGTAATAAACTGATAAAAGAGAACAAAAAATAAAAAATAAAAAGAACTTTGGAAGAGTTTGGAAGAGTCTAGAAGACTCAAATCTCCTCACTGATCTATCCGTCTCATGTCTCCCTCCTTTTCTGGTCTCTTCTTCTTTCCTCTCTCTTGTCTCTGTACTTCTTTTCTGGGAAAGTTTTTCACAGAAAAAAAAAAAAAAAAAACACCAAACCTAGCCTTTAGGGAATCAGGTGAAAAAGATGGAGTAGCAAGCTAATCACCAAATCAAGATCTCTCTTTCTGTTTTCATCTTATTGGAGGAGCAACAAACCTCCATTGATGAAAGATTCAACAGATGTGATTTGGGTTAGCATTAGGCTTTCATTCAATTTGGGGGATTTCTCAAAGATTTGGGGAAGAGACGTTGGGAGAGGTTGAAATTGCTGACATGGCCATTTTGCCTAGCGCCACTTTCCCTCCTCCTTTCTCACTAAATTTAGCTCCCCAAATGGCAGATAGGCATTTTGGCTATCCATTTGCCTCTTCCATTGGAGTGGTGAATGTTGTGTTTGAGTAGGCAAAATGCCTAACATGGGTATTTTGCCTCTACCGCTGGAGATGCTCTAATAACAATCCCCTTTTTGAATTGTATATAAAGTTGAAAATTGGGGGAAATGGGCTTTTTTTTTTTTTTTTTTTTTAAAAAAAATTTTTTACTTTTTGGGAATTATTCAATTTTAAAAAAAAAAAAATGGTTAAGGAATTATTCATTTTTTATATATATAAAAAAAAAAGGTTAATTTTTTGTATTGCTAGAAGGGCATTTTGATCTGAAAAATAGTATGAAACTTATTTCATGCATGAAAATCTTAAACCCAAAATATGAAATTTTTTACATAAAATGCTTTCATTATAGGAAAAATAGCTTTTAGTGACCAACATTTAGTGATGATCGAGGGTGAGTTCATGACCCTCACTGAAAATGCCTAAAGCATTTAATAAGGGCCACCCAAGAACCCTCACTAAAAGTATTATCTTTTAAGGCCATCTCTAATAGTATATGCATATTCATATGAAGAGTTATGATCTAGTCAATAAATGCTGACTTAGTCTATGTTAAAAAATACTTAAATGACTATTAGATCATTCAAGTGGCCTATATCATCACTCAAATGGCCGAGATCTAATGACCATTTAAGTGTTTGCTGACTTAGGCTAAGTCAATATTTGCTAATTAGATCATAACTCTCCATATGAAAACCCATTTTTTACATATGGATAGGAATTTGGGTGATCCAATGGTGTTGCATATTCATATGCAAAAAATGGATTAAGCCAAATTCATATCGAAATATATATATAATTTTGGTATTTGGATATCAAGTTTGCTCAATCCATTTATTGCCACATCATCATTTCCCTTCTAAAATTCAAAATGGATATGGCACCATTGGCACGCCTCTATTCATTTCCATATTCATTTCTACTTTTATAAGAAAAAATAAATAAATTATGTCTCACAAAATTTACATTTTATGGAGATGCCCTAACAAGTAGGGGTGCAACTTGGAACAAGTCAAACAGGGAACCGGTCTGATCAATTCAATTTGGACCGGATCAGAACCGGTCCAAATTGAATTTGGATTGGTCCCGGTTCCAATTCTCTAATCTGAATTCAAATCGGACAGGTCCTCGGATTTGGCCTTTTGGGAACCGATCCAATCCGAAATCCGAACTCAATTCCCATACTTATATATGTCATGTTGTTCGCGCAGGAAAATCATCACTATGGCCGCGGCGTACACTTAGGTGTGGTTCGAAATGAGGGCGTGCCAGAAAAGTTAACCTTACCACTTTTCAAGATGATTGGCTCGAAGAAAGCCAAACTCACTTCTAAACAGGCGATTGTGTGAATGGTTCGAATTGCCTCAATGAAGAGGACTTTTAATATTTGGGCAAATTAATGAATCAAAATGAAAACGGAATAAAACAGAAAATAGAATGCTTCGAAGAAACCACATAATCATAAAATTACCTCCATTTCTGGTACAGCAACTCCACGACTTCTGTTAAAGCTCTTCAATGCGAGAGGTGATTTAGAAGGAAGGATCCTAAGAGCTAAATTACCCTAACTAAGTTACTTAAGCTAAATAAAGGAAATTAAGCATTTAAAACTGGGTAAAGGAAATGATAAACTGGAAACTGAAAGGTAAATGATAAACTGGTAAATGTAAAGGAAATGATAAACTGGTAAATGTAAACTGGGATTGAGTAAATGAAAATTACAAGCTGGAAATTGAAAAGGAAAATACAACTTGAAAAGTAAATGAAAAATAAAGACACACGTAGAGTGTGATTGACTTGGTTGTGAAACCGGTGGTTGAGGAACCGTTTGCAATGAGGTCTCTTCCTCAATTTATAGACTTCAGAGTAACTGTCACTGAATCTCCATTGGCTACTGCGATGCCATGTGGCTAAACTTGCATCTAAACTGCTCTTCAATACTTTTAACAAATCCTGTTACACCATGTGGCTAATTTTTTATCTTTGATAATCTCCAGATTTTCCTCCCAAGTTCAAATAACTGAACTTTAATTGCTCCAATCAGAGAAGCTTTCAAATAACTGCTGTGATTCAAAAAATGGATAACTGCTGAAAAATTACCAGCAGTTGTTCATTCATATTTCAAATTCCTATTACGTAAGAACTTAAAAGCCATCAAATAGTTTGGCTTTCACATAAAAAAAATGTTTGTTTTGGTAATTATATACTCTTATAATATTTGCAACTTTAAAATTTAATAATCTCCAGAGGAAAAAATTAAATTTATAAGAAACTGTTTTGCCTCGAAGAGACGAAGTCAGTAACTGCTCTTGATAACCGTCTTTCTTCTTCAAGGCAAAAATGAAATGTAAAATCTCATTTTCCACGTCATCGAATTGCTCCTACGTGGCTTCATTTCTTGGCATGCAAATATTGAGCGTAAACATACCCCCCGCATCAAGAGAAACTCAATGATGAGTTTTGAATTGATGTGATGCACGTCCCTCCACCTTCTGCTACTGGCGGTTATACTCAGACTCTCTTTAAAGCTTTCGAATTAGATTTTACCTTCCTTTAAGTTTTCAACGACTTGAAACCCCTGTTCTTCGTACTTCTTTCTTCTTCTTTGGTTTTCTTAAACGAAAGCTTCTATGGCCTCTTCATCTTTTAAATCCACTGTGAAAACTTCCAAGGCTTCTTCTTCTTCGAAACATACTGGTAAAACCCATGCTTCTGCACTGAAAGATTTGTACATAGAAACCCTTAGGGATAACAGTAATCAACTGTACCCTAGTATTCTGAACTCTCACGAGTCAAACCCTAAAGTTACCATCCTTGGCCCTTCCTTCAAAAATGAGATCAAAGAGGATTTTATTTCACATTTCCCATTTCCAGAAAATGAACAAACCCTCCTTCAACAGGGTCAAGTTACTGAATGGGAAGGCAATGCAATTCGACATTGGCCAAAGATTGATGATGGCTGGAACGAATGGGTCGAAAGGGTCAGGGCTGCCAAAGAGCAAGAGTGGCTTGAATTAGGAATCAATGGTGCCATCTCTCTTTCAACCAAAAAATTCTCTTGTAATGGTAAGCTTTTGGCTGCTGCTTTTTGTTTTTGGTCCCCTGCTTTTAACTGTTTTCAATTCCCATGTGGTCCCATGACCCCAACTATCTTGGACATTTGTGCAATCACCAATTTATCCCCTCTTGGCATTGAGGTTAATGCTCTTTTAGGTCATGAAGAATCTTTTTCCTATTCTCTTACATCCATTCCAAATCTTAGCTATCCAGGCTTTATCCAATGTGAAATGGGTAAAGCCTCTGAACCTGTTTCATTGAAGGAACATATTTCCTTTCTTTTGTTTTGGATCAATAGGTTTTTAATTTGTTCTTCTTCTCAGAGAATAACCCAGGAATTTGTTTATATTGCTAAAGCTCTTGCTTCGAAGAAGAAATTGGCTCTAGCTCCTTTTTTGTTGGCCAATTTATATTCAAAGTGCCAAACCATGTTTCAAAAGCAAATAAGCTATAACGCTGGAGGCCCCTTTTGGGTTTTACAATTCTTACTTTCCTGAAATCAGACCCAAACTCTTCCTCTATGAGAATCAAACTTTTCTAAATTTTGGTGAGAGATTCATTGAGTCAGATAAATTTGATGAACAAACTTCATCATCCCACTGCTCCTTTTTCTTTAAACTTCCCTCAAAAAGGAAACCAAGTCTTTTCGAGCCATATTCTGACCCTGCAGTTGGCCCAGCTTGGTTAAAACAATTTTACCCTATGAGAGCTTCAATTCAAGCTACTCCAGAAATGGCAGACCTTTGGGCCAGTTTTTTGATTAGCAGAGATTTGCTGGTTTCCTCTTATGTCACCAGAGGGCGTGGGAAAATTTTTGAAACTTCTGCAGAACCCTATTTTCCAAATTTGGTGGCTAGGCAGTTTGGTTTACTTCAAACCATTCCATTGCCTTATGTGAGTACCTTTGCAAGCATCTCCTCGAAGAGGGAAACCTTCAAAGAAGATAGTCAAATCAGAGAGATTATGATTGCATTTGCCAAAGAAAGAAGAAAGTTCAAATTCTATTATTTTGACCACCATTACTTGTCTACTGACAAGTTTGATGACTGGTGGGATGCTAACTGGATAAATGCTTTTGGCTCCATCAATTTTTCCTCAACAATAGCCAGCATTTTTCCTTTTGAGTATAAGAAAAAGTCTTCAGCTCCATTGCCTATTTCTGCAAGTCAAACTCTTTCTAAGAAGAGTAGAAGTTCCACTGAAGCCCTTTTAACACAAGTCCCTCAGAATTTGGCTTCATCAGTTAGTGTGGCTCTTCCTCCTCGCCCAAAGAAGGCCACTGCTACTGCAATTATTCCCCCTTCCTCTTCTCGGAAAAGTAAGGAATTTACATTTATATTTTTTTATTGTTGAACTTATGTTTATCATGCATTTAATCATGCACTTTACTTTTCAGGTCAAAGGCTTCTAAGCCAGAGACTACAACAAATCCCCTCTTGCACTGAAATCAACATCACTGATGATGAAGCTGAAGAGAAGGAAATTTCAGAAGAGGAAACAATTGAAGTGCCCTTGATTCGAAAGAAACAAACTAGGGCAACTTCTTCTTCTACCATTGCTTCATTGCCAACTTCTAAAGAGGATATGCATCTAGATTTGCATCCAGAGAAAAGAAAGAAAGCAGTTCACAGCTCTTCAAATAAAAAACCCAATGTGGCTTTTGATCAACGACCTCCTATTGTCAAAGATGTTCTTCAAACCCCTTATTTGAAGACATCTTCAGAGGAAGAAAAAATAAAAAGAAAAACGGAGAAAAAAGAAAAAAGGAGGCAGGAAAGAAAGAATTATGAGAAATTGTAGCAACTTTTTCAGGAATTGAAAGAAAAATAAGAGAGAAGGAAACTGAAAAAACAGAAAAGAAAAGCTTCAAAAGAAACAACTCCTTCAACTCAATATCCAAGAGAAGTGCATTCCGAAGAGGAAACAGCTCAAGCATTCCAAGATGCATTAATTCCTCATTCTCAGCCAACTGAGGAAGAATATTCTCAGAACTTGGGGGATACTGACTATAATTCAAGTTCATCAGAGCCACTTTCCATTGAGTCCATTATCTCAATTGACCCTCATGGTCAAATTGTCGCTATTGAGGTAAATTTTTTTTTTTTTTTTTTTTAAGAATATCCTCATCATGAATCACTTCTTTAACTATATTTTTATTGCAGACCCCTAATACTTCTGAAGCTGCTACCCCAACTTCTCTTGCTTCCTCTGCTGCAGTATCTCCTGTGGTAATATAATTTTAATTTTTTTTATATTTTCGAGCCAATACATCATGAACTAACAATTCTTTGTGTGGACCAGCCTCGTGGCGGGGCTTTAGGGTGTCCACATCATCACCGGGCGATGTGATTAGGGGGGTTTAGAAATCAAACAAAGGAGTCGCCACCTTATTTTTAAGGAATAAGGAAACCATAAAAATATTTTATTTTCAGTAAAACAAACTCCATTAATGGAAAAGCAGTCTACAAACCAGAGTTGGATCCGGGGGCTAGGTTACGACGTGGGAAGGTTCCAAGCTTTCACTTGTAGGCACCCACCTCGCCCTAATTAAAGGACTTCTAATTTATTTGGGCTATTTAAATTTCTCAATGCCAACAATCCTAAATAATCTAATCAACCAAAAAAAATAGTGATATAAATGCATTATCTATATTAGTTATATTAATAATAATAAAAAATATATACAAACAAACCCTAAGAACCTAGAATACCCTACGGGCATCCTAGGGCGGACTTGAGCTCTATTAGCGCCTACGTAACTTACTAGTATCACCTAGCAAATATCAAAGTCCACGTAGTTCGACTACCCTAGGACTCTCCTATTGTAATCGATCACATCATCAAAGGTATTTCAACCAAGTTCAAGACTCTAACTTCGAGAGTTTTTTATTCTTTCAAAATCATTTATTTGAAATCATTTCAAATTAAAAGACATTCATAAAATCCAAATATTCCAAATAATTCTTATCTTTAGAATTAAATTCCAATTGAAAATCTTTTTCAAAGATATTTCAAGAAAACAAATCATATTGAGAGGAATTTCATTCCAAAATAAAAATCTTTAAAACATTTCAAATCTTTTTGAAAATCATTTAACAATCAAATATCTCATAAAATCATGTTTATTTCATAAACATTACATCAAAAATCTTTTTAGGAAATCTCTCGAAGATTGACTCTTAAATCAAATACAATACTCAAATCAGAGTGTGACTTTTACAACAAAGGAAATTCCTAGGGAAGGTCAAGTGACCTTCCTAGCCTAGGGTCTCTAACTAGCCCTAAAGTTAATCTAAAAACCTAAAAAATACTAATGCAATGCATGCTGAAATTTAAACAAATAAGCATGTAATCAATTCTAAAAATGCATGAAAATGCCCCTTAAATGCACACTAATTAATCTATGTGAACCTAAGCATATTTCTAAGTTGGATTTGGCCTTAAAATGATTTTTAGAATAAATTTAAGGACATAAACAAATCTGGACAGATTTGAATATGTACCTTAAATTACTCTAAAAACCATGAAAACAAAGAATAAAAAATGTGAAAATGTCCTAGCATGCTTTCTACATGAATATTTTAAATTACTATGCAAAAACATGTCAAAAATTACACCAAAATATGCTTAAACGATTGATTTAAACACAAGGGAAGGATCTCACCTTTGCACGCTCCCTCGTACACATTTTATACATCCAAACCATCAAATTGATATCACAAGGGAATGATCTTACCTTTGCACGCTCCCTCGTCCACATTTTTTATATTCAAACAATCAAATCCATGACGAGTGTTTAAATAATCATAAAAAGCATAAACAAAAAGACTCAAGACTCATCACATATTAAAATAACATATTGACGTACTCATATTACCATTAAAATCACCAATCAATTATCATGAGATTCAAATAACAACATGAATATATCAACATTTACTCTAAACATGCTTACACATAAAATAACAACAAATCTAACCCTACTCATGCATGCATACATAAAATCACAACAAAACTAACTAATCTTAAACATGCATACTAACAAAAATCACAACAATGCTAACCTAATCATACACATCAACCCTAATATGCATATTCACATAAAATAATAACTAATCTAAACAACCCTAAACATGCATTCTAACATAAATCATAACTAAACTACACTAATCATACACCTTAACCCTAATCACATAAAATCACATAAAATAATAATATAGCTAATCCTAACATGCATTTAATCATAATAAAAAAGACACCCTAATATGCTTACTAACATGCAATCATAATAAAACTACATTAACCCTAATCATCCATTCTAAACAAAATCATAAATAAAACTAATGAACCCTAAACATGCATACTAACATGAAATGACAACAAAGCTAAACCTAATCATGCTTACTTACATAAAATAACACCAAGGCTAACCCTAATCATACATATGACATGAAATAACAATGAAACTAACCCTATCATGTTAAACATTCTCATAACCAAAAAGAAGAAGAAAAGAAAACCCATCTCATATGAAAATCAAGAGGACTTACACCATAGCATCATAGACTTATGTAAGAAATCATGAAAAATGAAAACCAAGGTTAAGGATTTACCCTTCGATCTCCTTCTTGGCTACCCTCCTCCAAGCTCCTAGCCTTGAGTTCTTACCCCTTCAATGGTGTAAGAATGAAGAACTAAAAAAATCTGTAGCCTCCTCTCCCAAAAACCCTAAAATTCTCCTCCTCTCTCTAACTCCATAATGCAATATATATAGAGTTAGGGTTCCAATCCTTGAATGGTTAGGATTTAATCATCTAAAAACGATCCTAGGGCTTAGAAAAATTCCTCCTAGGGTTTGCAAGCTGAACCAAGTTCGAAATTCTCCCAAAAAATCAAGTCAAATCGGCCAAAATAGGTGAAATTTTCCAAAATGGCAAAATTGGCTCGACCATGCTGGTGACCATCCTAGCCTGGACGACTGGCCATCCTGGGCTGGACGGTTGGCCGTCCTAGCTAGGACGGTCACCGTAGTGACTACCCAAATTTGTTCCCCAAATTCTAGGGTTTGCATATTTTGGCCATATTTTGGTCAAATCTGATCCAAATTCGATGGTTCAGGGCTCAAAAAGACCGTGTTTTGATCCTCCACATTTTTAGAATGTTTTTGGGTTAAAATCAATTGACCATGGTCAAGGGTTTTAGCAAAAAGCTAGCCAATTGACCCGGTTGTGCCAAAATTGGTCATATGACCATTCTTTGTTTTGTAAAATTGATCAATTAGGCTTGCACCACTTCTAAAAACATGGTTTTAATATGAAATTGGTACTTGAAAACATATTTTGAAAATCTTTCATTTTGGTGAAAATGACCAATTCACGGTCGATTTGATCGAAACCCTAATTCAGCTCATTCTTGCCCGTGAGATCGATTTTTGGAGAATCTATCCCAACCATTCAAGGGCTCAATTAGCACTCCAAATTCACTCCCCACATCCATATAAACCTCATGAAACAATCCGTTTCGAATTCGGAGGTCATTCGGAAATTATACGAGAAAAAGGACGAAAATGCCCTTCAAGTCGCAAAAACCCTAATTACCTATCGAGCTCTCATCAGAATGTTATGAAAATTTACAGGGATGTTTTAAAACACCTCAAAAGTCAAATGCAATACAAATGGGTTGATTCCAATCCAAATGTACACATGAAATAATGAATTGTCCTTTTCCTCAGAAAAGGGCAATTTGGGCAATTTGGTCTTTACAAGGCCAATTCCTCACCAAATGATCAGCTATTCTAGTTAATCATTTGCATGGACATATGGTAGAAATAATTGGTAAAAATGGGGTGTCCACACTTTGTATACATGGTTTTTAGATCCATGAACTGTTAGTCAGAATGGCTACACAATATATTGATTTACCTCTTTTCCACAATGAAGCTCTTCGAACCACGGCCTTGATTGTAAGTTTTAATACAAACTTTACAGAAATTTGCTTTGCTAACAATACTAACAAAAGTTCATTCCTTCAGCCCTCAGAAACTATCATTCAAACTATGGCAGACAATCCTCCACCATTTTCCTCATCAACCATGCTTTTTACTGAAGAAGACATCTCATCATTGCCTCAACCAATAATTCCTTCTGAACAGGTATACTCAATTTAAATCATGATCAACATAATATAATTACTCATTAATAATTTGAAATCATTAATTTCCTCTCTATTTCAGGTTACTATAGAACCAAAATCTTCAATCCCAGTTTCAAACAAACCTGACCAAACTGATGTTTCGTTGTCAAATGTTAAGTTTCCATCCCCTGAGATGGATGAAACTTTGGCATTGATCGAATGGGCCACTCAAGAGCTTCAATATTCAGAGGAAGAGTTACCTTTAGAGATTTCAACTCCAACTGCTTCTGAGCAATCAAAACTGTTATTTAAGAAATGTGAAGATCTGTCTCTGGATGATTTACTCAATCCTTCTTTGAAGAAAGAAGTAATTGACCAATGCCAAGATCTTATGAACAACCTTGCAGATGTCAATCAAGGTTCTCCCCAGCAGTTGAAGCACCTTGTATCTCTAATGATCACATTGATTGAGAGATATAATGAAATAAAAGAGGATTTGGGTCCAGTTGAAGTAGCTATCATGGAAATGCAAACAAGTTCCAATTTCTTAAGGGATAATTTGCAACAACAAAAGGCTAAAAAAGAGCAAATTATTACCTTGGAAGAAAGAATCAAGGCCTTACAAACTGAACTTTCTTCTTTTCAAGTTCAATATGAAGCCAGTCAAGAAGAAATGACTACCCTGAAGTCTGCAGCTAATCCTCACAAAGAAGTACTTAAGAAGTACCTTGCTGACAAACCTGGTCCCTTGAAGAGGAAACATGGTGCTTGCGCGTATAAAATGCAATTCAATCCCAAGTGTAGGATCTACCGTTGCAAGCATAATATTTCATGGAGTCCCATGGTTGTGTCCACAGAGATAAGCGGTCATTGAGAATCAAGAAAATCTTTTCCCAAGGTTGTTTAAGGTAGATCAAAAAAAAGAAAATATATGGTGGGTTGAAAATTGATTTTGTGTAAAATACACAAGGATTGTTTATAACCTTACTGAAA
>JAESVK010051108.1:0-10501 GCA_017140935.1 Hamamelis virginiana | reverse complement strand
ACGTGCTCAAAAACAATGAAAGGATTAAAAATACCAGAACCAAGCCAAACTAGGGTTGAAGAACAGGTAAAATGTACAAAAAGACAAGTAAAAACGGGCGAATTATGTGCTAAACAGTAGATGCTATCCTCCAATCCTTGTCGTGAATCCTCGCGAAACCTCGAGCTCCAAAAATATGGAAGCCTCCAATGAAGTCCACACGAGCCTAAGACTCCTTGAACTCCTTGATCTCCACAACTCTTGAAGAGAATGCAAGCATGAGGGAGAGAGAGAGAGTGGCGGCAATGAGAGAGAGAGGCTCACTTTTATTAGTTAGATTATGAAACCCTAGGCCTATCCCTCTTATTTATAGACTCTCTTCTCTTTTAATGATGTTTGGTTACTAGTGCTAGCATGACCAAACATCATATTAGAATAGGTTTATCCTAGTTTAGTGTATCCTTAATCCTTTTAATTATTAACCCTTTAATAATAAGGATTAAGCTCATACATAAATTAGAATATCCCCTCTCACAAATTCAAGAAGATCACTTAAGCTTTAATGTGTGTGACCCATTGGGTTCACCCCAACCTAGTAGTGGCTCGGGAACATCGCATGTTTCCCAAAATAGAAACTTTCTATTTTTGGTTCAATTGAAACTATTCCAATTTTGCCCTCAATGATAACACTTATCATTAGGCCTACACTAGTCATGAGTGACATCTAGCAACATATCTTGACGTGCCCTAGGTGTGGGTGAATATACGAATATAAATGAACCCTTCGTGTAATAGATAATCCTTCACCAAACAATGTCACGATTAAGTTATTTGGGTATGGATTCATGTCAAACCCTAACTTAATCATGTGTTAGCCATTCACCAAAATATAAACTCAATTAGGTTAACCCATGAAAACACTTTTCCTTGGTTACCTTCTGCTTTGGCCAAAGACTTCATTGAGTTATCATTTGTGAATTAACTGTGACATTCTCCCTTTGATATTAAGGGTGGTGATCCCCTATTGCACACTCACCTATCTTCATATACAACTTACTAAAGCCAATGAGCACCGATTACATCCTCATGATTAAGGGTGTACAAGATACTATCAAACTCTAGTAATTCATACATAAGATAACTAGTGGTGTCTCAGGTATGAGGATTACAAATGTGACTATACACATGAGCAGCTTTTGACATTCAAATACATCTCCATAAGCTGTACTCATATTGGTCACGTTCGGTGTACTTGTTCTCTAACAAGCACCCACAGGTTTACTATAGTGTCTCTACACAGATGGCTTGAGACTCACCATCCTCCCATTGGAGCTAGTATAACCTGTGCCAATCTTAACGGTTTGTTATCGCCCAAATAAATAAACCTATGATCAGGAACATATCTAGAATAGATGTTCTTGAGAATCATATGTCTCTCTATCTCAACACTTGAGATATAATTCTCTATCATGCTATTCAAGGACATTATCATGAACAGTTATAAATAACACAAGTTTACATGATAATATAAAAGCCATTTTATAGATGAATAAGATTCACACAATAACATAAATGAAATTAAAGTTCCCTAATAACAACCTACTAAATGGTTTTAGGGCACACTTCTAACATATATATATATATATATATATATATATATATATATATATATATATATTATATGAGATACTTATTCAATTGATCCAAGTTACTAGGTTGAGAGAACTCATTCCCATCGATATCTGAAAGCTTCACTGCTCTGCCTGACAGTATTTCTCTGATGATATAAGGACCTACCCATGTGGTTTTGAACTTTCCTCGTGGATCATGAATCGGTGCTCGAATTTCCTTTAGTACTAACTCCCCCTTCTTCAAACCCCTGTTCTTCACTTTCTTACCAAATGCCTTAGTTATTCTTCTTTGATATCCCTGAATGTGGTAAAGTGCCCTCAATCGTCTTTCATCCATCAAAGCTAACTCTTCGTACCGGCTTTTGACCCATTCTACCTCCGCTAGTTGACTATCCATTGACTATCCATGGCAATCCTTAATGACGTGACCTCTAACTCTATGGGCAATACCGCTTCCATTCCATACACGAGTGAAAAGGGAGTAGCCCCTGTTGATGACCTAATAGAAGTGCGATATCCCCACAGTGCCAATGGTAATTTCTCATGCCAGTCATTGTAAGTCTCGGTGGTCTTTTTCAAGATCGACTTGAGATTCTTATTCGCTGCTTCAACAGCCCCATTTGTCTGTGGCCTATAGGGAGACGAACGATAGTGCTTGACGTTATATTTTTGCAAGATCGATTCGGTTTCTTTTCGGAAATGATGTCCATTGTCAGAGATGAACTCGTGGGGCACTCCATATCAATAGATGATATTATTCTGTATGAACTTCGCTACTTGCTTGGCATTCAATGTCTTGTAGGATGCAGCCTCTACCCATTTGGTGAAATAATCTATGGCTACCAGGATGTACTTGTGTCAGTTTGATGCTGCAGGGGTTACCTTGCCAATAATGTCGATGCTCCATGTTGCAAATAGCCATGGTGAAGACATGGTAGTGAGTGGCATCGAGGGTTGATGTTTTCCACTTGTAAACACTTGACATTTGTGACACTTCTTGACATGCAGATGGCAATCTCTCTCCATGGTTGACCAATGATATCCTAATCTCATGATCTTCTTTCATGATCTTCTTGGCTAGCATATATCCATTTATATGCGGAGCCCCAGCCCCTTCATGCACTTCCAACACTATTCTTTCAGCTTTTTGTTAATTAACGCATAACAGATGCACTCCATCGTGTGATCTCCGGTACAGCTTCCCCCTACACCAAATATATTGGCTGGCTAACCTCCTTATGGTCTTTCTATCTATGTGCGGATATTCTCCTTTTTCTACAAACCATTGGATGTCATAGTACCATGACTTTCCATCATTCGGCTCTCTTTCTTGGATGATACAACAATAGGCTGGCTCTTCTCGTGACTCGATAATGAGAGGAGTTACACCTTCATCTTTAGGGATATCTGATCACTTCAGAGAACAAGGGAGATTATTCCTTGTTAGTGATCAAGATTAATATATTTATAAAACCGCGTGTTTGCTAATCTCAATTCAATTGTGACTGGTGAGCACGGGTGTCGAACCACTGGGAAAATGCAGGTTTATAATAAAAGACTATTAGAATTAATTAAAGTGAAAGAATATCATCAAATTAAGTTGGTGGTGAAAAACGCTTCAATTGGGTCGAAGCGAGAATGCAGTATTTTAATAAAGCTGGTTAAAAACGCGATTACTTTGGTGGAATAAGCGGAACTTGGGTGAGAAGCCCATTGAATATCAATTATACAACTTATATTATAAAATCCTCAATATAGTAATTATGTATGGTGGTTCTTCCAACTACAAGAAGGAAGTCCCAGAAAGATTATGAATACAGGACCGGCAGGTTTATCCTTGAAAAGAATGGAATATCGCTATCCACCTTAATTGGGGATAAAGCATGCTGGTTTGTATTCATACCAGTAAGTACCATTGCATAATTATATGATTGCAATCACAGATGTACAATTATATGATATTATATTTAGCGATAGTGTGCGGTAAAACCTTCACAACTATGCAATCACATAATACAAATAAAGGGATGTTTATAAAATAAAATTGCATAAAGAATCCAACTTCATCCTCACCCAAGCTTGGAGTATTAGCTACACATCAATGGAGGAGAATATCCTTTATCCATGACAAGCTCTAAGGGTTCACGGGATGGAAAAAGTAAAATAAAAGCAGAAAGTAAATGACTGAATTAAATAAAGAAAATGGTGAAAGTAAATAAAGAAAATGACTTAAGTAAATAAAGAAAATGACAATAAAAGTAAAGAACAATTCTCAAGTGAGAATTGAGCCATGCATTAAAAAGAAAAATTGTAGGAAATTAAAGTACTGAAAGTAAAGACTGTATAAATAAAGAACAATTCTCAAGTGAGAATTGAGCCAGGCATTAAAGGAAAAATTGCAGAAAAGTAGAAATTGCTGAAAAAGTAAACGACCTAATAAAAAGTAGAATTGAACTGTAACATGAAGTCTATTAAAAATGACAGAGTAATGGTTCAGAGCAAAAGTCTTGAACCCTCTTTAAGTTGCCTTTACACGTATATATATAGAAGGAAAATGTAAAAGTCGTTTTTGCCCTTGAAATATCTCAAAATATCTAAGACAGCCCTCAGCCGCCTAAGTTCTATCGATAGCGAAGTTGGGCTATCGATAGAACTTCTATCGATAGCGATACTTGGCTATCGATAGTCATATGGCACTTTGCTTTTCAATTGCAGAATTTCTTTGCAGTTCTTTCGCACTTCAATTGGTTGTTGCTGATCCTTTCTGGAATGCTCTTTATTCGTGACGATATTCAAAGCTTCATAGGCGACGACCTCGTAATCATATAATCTGCACAGATTTCTAGAAGAAGAGAATTTAACCAATTTATACATATTTTATACGAAACGAGATATTATTACACAATTATTTAAATAAGAGAACACAGTAATACCATCATTTGAGAGAATGATTGTGATACAATCAATATCTACCATGGATGCTAGAGTGGCTAAGGCATCCGTAAACTTATTCTTTAACCTAGATAGATAAAAGAAGTGAATTCGACGGAATTCTTTCATCAAAGCCTCTAAGTATTCATGGTAAGGTAGCAACTTCTTATCCTGAGTCTTCCATTCTCCTCTAGTTTGACATATGATCAAGGCATAATCTCCATATACTTCTAATTCTTCCACATCCAACTCCAACGCAGCTTCTAATGTTAGGATACAGACTTCATATTCGGCTATATTATTAGTGGCATTGAAGAATAACCTAACAGACAATGGTATCAGATTATCTTCCGGTGTAACTAACAACGCGCCTATTCCACATCCTCTCTTATTATGAGCCCATCAAAGAATACTTTTCAAGGCTCCTTACTCATTTCTAGAATCTCTTCGTCGAGGAAATCATATTCAGATTGTCTTTCTGTTGACGATGGATGCTCTGCTAGAAATTCTGTTACCGCTCTCCCTTTACTGACTTCTGCACTACATATTGAATGTCGAACTCTGATAACAGCAATAACCACCGGGCTGTCCTATAGGATAAAACTGGCTTCTCCAATAAGTACTTCAGGGAGTCCATGTGACTAATGAGTTGTACTTGAAAAGATAGAATGTAATGGCGGAGCTTTTGGGTGACCCACACCAGTGCCACACTTGTCTTTTCTAATGCGTTGTACTGAACCTCACAGTCAGTCATCTTCTTACTCAAATAGTACACCGCACTTTCCTTTCGAGATTCTGGTAGATATTGAGCTAACATTACTCCCATCGCAGTTTCAGTGAGTGCTAGATAAAGTAGCAAAGGCTCACCATGCCGCGGGAGAACTAATATTGGTGGGTTGCTCAAATATCTCTTAATCGTTTCAAAGGCTTCTTGGCACGCGTCATTCCACTTCTTGGGCACATCCTTCTTAAGAAGCTTGAATATGGGCTCACAAATCATGGTCAACTATGCTATGAACCGACTAATAAAATGAACTTTGCCTAAGAATCCTCGAATCTCTTTTTCTGTCTTTGGCGGTTGCATCTCCGTGATGGCTTTAATCTTTCCCGGATCAACCTCTATTCCTTTCTGAGTGATCATAAACCCCAGCAACTTCCCCGCAGTTACTCCAAAGGCGCACTTTTGAGGATTCAATCTCAGGTTATATTGCTTAATTCTTTGAAGGAACTTGCCTAGAGCCTCAAAATGGCTTTCTCGATCCATAGACTTCACGATCATGTCATCCACATACACCTCCACTTCCTTATGAATCATATCATGTAATAAGGTGGTTGCCATTCTCTGATAGGTAGAACTGTGATAACCCAAAATTTTAAAATATCTATTTATGTAATATCTTTAAAGCTTGGAGTGTTTTGTAAATACAAGAAGTTAATTTGAAATAGGCATATTATATAATTTTTTTAAGGTTGGGGTGGTTTCAAAATTTTATATAAGCTTAAGGGTATTTTATAAATATAAGAAATCGAATTTTTACAATTTTCAAATGGTCCCTAGCCTTTTTCCCATTAAAACCCGTAAACAGCCCGTAGTTTCCTCTATTTTGGAATCAGTTTGAGAGCTAGAGGGAGAGAACTCGAGAGCCGAGAGAGGGAGTAAGGGAGGGAGAGCAACTATGGAGGTGCATTAACGGGACCACCACCGGATTTTTGTCCGGTAGATCACTGGAGCAGCTGCCGGAGTTGCTGATTCTCGCCGGATTTCCCCCATTTCTGCCGATCAAGAGGTAAGCTTGTGTTGTGTGTTTTGATTTCCTTCATTCTTCTACTCTTTTATATTTTCTGACTTAGAGAGCTTTAAGCTCAAATCTTTATCTTAAAAATCTATATTTTGACATTGTTAATGTTCTCAACCTGAATCTACGTTTCTGAGAGGTGATTTATTTAGAATCTGAAACTTTTAAAGTTTGTGTACAAACTGTTATGTGTATTTCAAGCATGCGTGTTGGGATCTTTGGGTTTTGGATATTGTTTTATTGTATGAAAAATTTATGAGGGATTGTAATAGCTTGTATCCAAGATTTTGTGGGTTTTAAAAATGAGTCTTTGATTCTGATCAAAACGGGATTCTTGTATCATTAAGCCCTGGTTTAAGTTTTATGTTAAATCAGCTATGTTGGGGTGTCGAATGCTTGCATCCATGGGTTTGATGTTGAGCTTTGTGACATGCATATGGATTCATGGTTTCTAAACCTTGAATTCGGTAATTATTTGATGGTTTTCCCCAAATATGATCTCAAACCAAATGGTTTCATGTTTTAAACTTTTGTGAACAGTTTTCTACAGAAGATGAGCATCTCGGGCATCGCATCAAAGTAGGACTGATTATAGCACTACAACCTGATTAATATATACTGAACTTAGCATGTTAACTTCCTATTTTTCTCTTTCTTGATTGTTCTTTTTCACCCAACCAGTTTTTCTCTGCTTCAATATGAGTGCTCAAAATGGGGGTCAGGTGATATATTTTCAATGAAGTGTTTATGCATCATAGTTTTTCTATTGTAATCTGGTTAGGGTCATTTATCTGACAATTAGACAGAAGTTGATAGTGCCTGTGTGTGTGTTTGTTTCACTTCAATGTTTCAATGTTTGATGATATATTTTTAGGTTTTTTACTGTTGAACCACTCTCTGCCTTTGGATTTTAGAATATTCATATGATGAAAGTAAGTTTGATGGTCAAATAGCTATTAGGATTGCTGTGGCTGAACAATGTAAATTCATATATGCTCTTTTCAGTGATTGGGATTGTTGTGAAAGAATATGGGTAGTGGAATATACTCTTTTAAGGGATATGCTTGGCTTTTAGGCTATAGTTGGTGCTGCTTAGTTCATGTTCAGTTATGAGTTTAGTGAGAATATTGTATTGTTAAAAGGCTCTAACATTTAAAGAGAAATAAAGAAGGGCAAGAAAAGTGTGGATATTGCGAGTTTGTGTCATTATGGTAGCCAATATTTTAACTCACTCTGGCTCTGTGATGTCTTCTTTGAACTTATGGATGACTTATTTACTGGTGTTGGCATGTTGCTTAGGTTCTTTGCTTTTTTATTTTTCCTTTTTTTTCCTTTTGTTTAATTCTCAGGGCTTAAAGATCTTGCTGATTTTCTTCCTGCATCTTTGGCAACTATTGTGAGCTACTTTTTGGCTGAAGTTACTTGGGGTATTTTCTTGTAACTTGAATTTCTATTTCAATTTTGTTTTATACTTGTGCTGGACATTTAATGTCTAGACTTACTGCCTCTGCTGTAAAGATTGAACATTCCCCAAGTGACTTTTTGAGCATAAAAATTGCTCAACTGGACTTCCTAACCAGCCATTACATATCTTCTTGTTGGTGGAAGAAAAATGTGGCGAACACTTAATGGAAGGTGTAGGTTGAAGACATTTTTCTAATCAGCATAGGTTAGAGACATTAATGTAGGACAGCCCTTACAGTAGAGACTACGGTTGCCTTGGATTTGAAGTATAGGCGGGCTAAAATTTCCTTTTCCTTACAGTTTGTAAAGGGGATGGTGATATTAGAATTTACAAATGGAATAAAAGTTAATTTAGTGATGGGTTAAGGATGAATTTGGTGTGAAATCAAAAGTTTAAGTTTGCTGTAAATTTTGAAGAGAAAGATAATTTTTCAGGTTTTCTAACTTTAAAGCATATAGAGAAGTAGGGTTAGGCTATACGATGATGAGTAAGGGTTTTATGATTGAAATTGAAGCTAAGTAAATGGTCGGTCACTTTAAAACTATTCATTTCAGATTTTCATGGCAAGTTCCTTGAATATATGGTTTTCTGAATGGTTTTTTACATGTTGGATCAAGATGTATGATGCTAACTTCAAATAGTTATGGAGTGGATGTCTATTTTAAGATTTTTTTAATGTCAAACTTGAATTTTTGTTGGCTTTATAAGTGATTTCTCAAAGTTTCCTTGGAGCTTCAAAATGTCCCTCTAATTGAACTTTTCTATGATGTGAATGCAACTCATAATAACACCCATGAATTTTTTTAATTGTAGTTAGTTTTGAATTTCATATATTTTAATTTACTAGTTCATGTATAACAATATGCATTTCCATTATATATAGGACAGGTACCTATATATGTTGCAGAAATAACACCCATGAATTTTCGAGGAAGATTTACATCAACTAATCAGGTAAACTGAAATCATTATAGATGATTAATAGATTCGAGTTAAATGAGAGAACTTCTTGTTTATGCACCTATATATATTGTTGATTCTATGTACAATTGATGATATGTTTGGGCATTTCGCTAATGTTTTTCATTGGAACTGTTCTTAATTGGTGCATCTTGGCTCTAATTGGTAACTTATTTTACTCTTGCATTCTATTCATTTATTAAAATATAGTTCCCATCAATAAAAATAAGTTTTATTGGATTTCAATTTTTTCATTCTTAGGAATCATTCCAGCTCTAGTACAGCTAGTAGGTTTATTCTTCATTGCAGAGTCTCTTAGATGACTAGTGAGTTAGATTCAAGTTTTTATGATGTTGTGTTTACCAAAATTTGAAGAATTCTTGATGTTAATTTGTTTGAACACTTGAGCCAAAAACCTGTATAAACCAAATGTTACAGAAAATAATTAAAAGGGTTGCATTTCTCTCTCTCTCTCTCTCTCCCTCTCTCTTATATTGGGTAAATTAAACCAGTGAAAAAGAAAAAAGAAAAAAAGAAGCTAGCATCCATTTGAATGCTTAAACAATGAGTACAATTATCTGTAGGCAAAGATTGGTTGAGAGAAAGATTTTGAAGCTGCTCTGTATCACCTAAGAGGAGAAAATGTTGATATTTCTCAAGAAGTTGCCAACATCAGTGTAATTTCACAACTTCATATGTTCACTAAATCATTAAATGTCTTTTTTTTTTTTTTTTTTTTAACTTTGACTTCAATTTCTTTTATCTCATGTTTAAAAGTTTAAAGATTTATAGCATTGAAACAAAAAATGAGACAAGGTCTCCTTGTTTTACAGGATTATACAGAAACTGTTGAACAACTTTTAGAAGCTAGATTTCTTGAATTGTTCGACCAAAGATATGCTCATTAACTCATTGTGAGAGTTATAAATTATTCATAATTAATCTTGGTATGTTTATATATCATGTACTATTGTATATGGGTAATTCATTTGGTTTAAGTTGGAGCTGGGCTAATGTTTCTGCAACAATTTGGAGGGTCAACTGCAATTGTGGCATATACAAGTGAAATTTTTGAATCTACTGGTAAATTAAGGGCCTTTAGTATTAATGCTTCATATAATTGATGGAAAAAAAATGAAGAAATGATTTGTTGGTTTGTTACAGATTTCTCGAGTACAGTCGGAAGTATTACAATGGCTTATTGTCCAGGTAAGTTTTTGAATTTATAAATAGAATTTCTTTGTAGAAGTTTGCTTGATGCATTAATGAGACATGTGTGTGTGTGTGTGTGTCTATATATATATATATATATATATATATATATATATATTCTTCTGCAGATACCAGCAACTGTTTTGGGTGTATTCTTATTAGCAATCTAGAAGGCAACCACTTCTAATGGTTAGCATGGCAGGGAACTTGTTTTGAATTTTTGATGCAGTTAATTAACCAACAAGTCAATATTGAAGTTTGCTAATGTTTGCAAGTTTCTACAGGTGGAATGTGCTTAAGTTGCTTACTTGTAGGATTATCATTCTTCTTGTAGGTATCTTCTAAGTGAATTTAATTAATGCTTGTATGCATGGTTCTCTCCGTTTTAGTTTTTTGAAATTTGTTATGTCTAGGACATCAACTGTTGGAAGGAGATCACTCCGATCTTGGTGTTTATTGGCATGTTGGTACATAAATTTATGGGGGTGAGAGAGTACTTTTTGTCTTTTCTTATTTCAAATTATGCA
>JAESVK010051098.1:0-10044 GCA_017140935.1 Hamamelis virginiana | reverse complement strand
CATTCGTTGGGTTTCAATGCCTAAGGATCCTTCGTAGTCCCCACTCCCTGTGGAAATGACCTGTGGATTCCCATAGTTTTATTATGCTTGGCGATAATTGAGTTCCTACGCTTGGGACGTAATTGAGCACACCGCAAATTGACAAGCACTAATCTTATTAGCATTAGTCATCTCTGTGATAGTAATTTTTCAGTGAACTTCACCAAGGCTACATGTCGTGTCTTTGGTAAAGATGGAAAGTGTGTTCTTGAAGGAAAAAGAACAAGTGACAATTGTTATGAAATAGTTCCAAATGAGTCCCTCGTATGTAATAGAGCTAAAGTTGATGATGTTGAGCTTTGGCATCAACGTCTTGGTTACATTAATTTTAAAGATCTCTCAAAATTGTCAAAAAATGAAATTGTTAGAGGAGTTCCTAAGTTTAACAAAATTGAGGAAAGTGTTTGTGGACCATGTCAAAAGGGCAAACAAATTAGAGTGTCTCATAAGAAAACAAGTGGTATTAATACATCTAGACCTCTAGAACTTGTTCATGTTGATCTCATGGGTCCAATGAGAACTGAAAGTTTAGGAGGAAAGAGATACATTTTTGTGATGGTTGATGATTTCTCTAGATTCTCTTGGGTAAAATATTTGAGAGAAAAGTCTGATTGTTTTGAAAGCTTCAGAGCCTTGTGTAGGCAGCTTCAAATTGAGAAAGGATGTACTATCAATCAAATCATTCGGTTAAAAAGTGATCATGGAAGGGAGTTTGAAAATTCAGAATTCAGTGAATTTTGTGACTGTGAGGGCATTAATCATGAATTTTCTGCTCCTAAAACACCACAACAAAATGGTGTTGTTGAAGAAAGAACAGAGTCATTCAAGAAATGGCTCGTGTCATGCTTTTGAGCAAATCCTTAGCTAAACATTTTTGGGCTGAGGCAGTCAACACTGCATGTCATATCATCAATCGAGTTTATGTGAGGCCCCACACACAATGTTCTCCATATGAGTTGTGGAAAGGAAAGAAACCCAATTTGAAATACTTTAGAGTCTTTGGAAGCAAATGTTACACTCTTAGGGATAGAGAATCCTTAGGAAAATTTGACTCTAGGAGTGATGATGGTTTCCTATTAGGGTACTCCACAAATAGTCGTGCCTACAAAGTGTTCAATCTTAGGACTTCTACTGTGATGGAGTCGATAAATGTGGTCATTGATGATATGGTGAGTAAAGAAATTGACAAATCTGTTGAAGTTGAAGATGAAGCATTTAATGCTCCTTGTTTAACATCTCAAGATATGGATGTTGTTAAAGTTCAAGTTGAAAAAGGTAGTGATGATCAAGGGATGGACCCTACACCTGTTGATGATCCAATTTCTTCAAATTCTTGGTCCAAAAAATACCATCCTAGTGAGAATATAGTGGGAAAACCTGAAGTTGGGGTTAGGACTAGGAGACAAATTGAGAATAAGATGACATTTCTGAGTTATACTTCTAATATTGAACCCAAAAATGTTAAAGAAGCCTTACTTGATGAGGAATGGGTTATTGCCATGCAAGAAGAGCTTCATCAGTTTGTCAAGAATGATGTTTGGGATTTAGTTTCTAGACCATCAAATAAGAATGTCATTGGAACTAAATGGATCTTTAAAAATAAGACTGATGAATCTGGTGTCATTGTTAGGAACAAGGATAGACTTGTTGCACAGGGATATACTCAGGAAGAGGGTATTGATTTTGATGAAACTTTTGCTCCTGTTGCTAGGCTTGAGTCTGTTCGCTTGTTGTTATCTGTTGCATGCCATCTCAATTTCACTCTATTCCAAATGGATGTAAAAAGTGCCTTTTTGAATGGATTTCTTCAAGAAGAGGTGTTTGTGGAACAACCTAAAGGGTTTGAAGATCCACATCATCCCACTCATGTCTACAAGCTGAAGAAAGCCTTGTATGGTCTCAAACAAGCTCCAAGAGCTTGGTATGAGAGATTGACATCCTATCTTCTAGAGAAAGGTTTCATTAGAGGAAGTGTTGATAAAACTATGTTTATCAAATCTGTGCAAGGGTCAATTGTTGTTGCTCAAGTGTATGTTGATGATATTGTTTTTGGTTCAACTTTGAATACACTTGCTCATAGTTTTTTTGAAGAAATGAAAAGAGAGTTTGAAATGAGTATGGTTGGTGAACTAAATTACTTCCTAGGGCTGCAAGTTAGACAAACAGATGATGGGATATTTGTTTCCCAATCCAAATATGCAAAGGAACTTGTCAAAAAGTTTGGGCTTGAAAATGCTAAACATGCTAGGTCGCCAATGATCACTAGCACAAAATATTCCAAGGATGAAAGTGGAAAGGATGTCGGTCAAACCTTATTTCGTAGCATGATAGACAGCTTGTTATACCTTACAGCAAGTAGACCTGACATTTCTTATAGTGTTGGAGTTTGTGCTAGATTCCAGTCCAATCCTAAAGAGTCTCATCTTCATGCTGTCAAGCGAATCATTCGCTATGTGAGTGGCACACAGGGTTATGGTCTTTGGTATTCAAGGGATACCAATCTTAATTTTGCTGCATATTCCGATGCCGACTGGGCTGGAAATGTGGCTGACAGGAAAAGCACCTCCGGAGGTTGCTTTTATGTTGGAAATTCTTTGGTGTCCTGGCACAGTAAGAAACAAAATTTCATTGCTTTGTCAATAGCTGAAGCTGAATACATTGCTGCTGGTGTATGTTGTGCACAATTGTTGTGGATGAAACAAATGTTGAGTGGTTATGGAGTCAAGGATTCAAGTTTAGTTGTATTTTGTGACAATGAGAGTGCAATCAATATTTCCAAAAATTCTGTTCAGCATTCTAGAACCAAACATATTGACATAAGACATCATTTCATAAGAGACTTGGTTGAAAATAAAGTGCTTTCTATGCAATTTGTATCATCTTCAAATCAACTTGCTGATCTTCTCACAAAACCTCTTGATAATGTCAGATTTGAATACTTGAGAACAGCATTGGAGATTTGTATGATTGATTGAAGTTATTGGAGTATAGGATACATGCATGATAATCAAACTGGATATGAGTTGATCTTGGTTTTATCATGTGCACTTTATATCATCTCCCTATTGTATGTTGTTCAATGTGATTGAATCTGAAAATCTCTTGCACTATTGGTTTTGATTATGTTGATTCTATGATATAATTTCCATGATGTTTAAAGTCAAATGTGATGATCATTATCCCATGTATTTGTGATATAGATTGACCTATAAGTAGACTGTACTACATTCTCTTCAAGTATCTACATCATCTTGGGTTATGGGAATTCTCATTCAATACCTTCATACCCAACAAGTGTGGGTCATGGTTAAATTTGTCTCATATTTCAATTGAAAAAGAAATATCATCATAAATTGAAGAAGAGAATTTATCTTCTTTCAAATCTATTGAATTGAAATCACATTACACTGAAGAAGAGAATTGATCTTCTTTCAAACTCTATGGCTTGAACTCTTGTCAAATTACTTATCTTCACCAGTTTTCTCTAAAATGCTTGAATATCAAGTTCCCTGATCTTCAACTGGTTTTTATGGGATTCCATTATTCAGTTATTTGATATCTTGATGAGGAGTTAGTTGTGCTTACCTACTTGGTTTGACTTCTATGTTGACAATCATTGCATAATTTTCAAAATCATTTTGAGTCTATATCATATAATTTATACATGGATATGAATTGATCTTACCATTGCACACACTCACTACTTTGGATTCTCATATTACAATCTTCAATCTTGTGATGATATTCATTTTGCATGTTGGTGGTAATAGTTGTATTATCATATCCATGCTTTTCATCATGTTTGTAGCTTAAATTCTCAGTTTCTTCTTAGTCCGAATCTTGGTCTATAAATTTGTCGAATATGATGTGTCAATAGTTGTTGGTCCCTGCTCAAATTGTGCTTTGAAATGCCTCTTGTTCATCATATTACAATTATTCTTGCATCCTAGTGTCCATTCCTCAAATTTTTCAGTGAACAAGATGATTTCAGTGTGTTTCTCAAAGAGTGGATCGATCCACCCCTGATCTGGATCAATCCAGAGTGCATATCGTATTCCATCAAGTTGTATTGAAGGACCTTGGATCGATCCAGACTCAACTTGGATCGATCGAAATCAATTTGGCTCAAAACATGCATTCTGTATTGGCAAATTGGATCGATCCAGACTCAACTTGGATCGATCCAGAGTGGTTTTTCATTGTACTTGCCTAGTGTTTAGGTTTAGTGGATCGATCCAGACCCCACTTGGATCGATCCAACTTTGAGAAATTTGAATATTTAGGGGGCTAAATCTCGCACAGTTCAGTTCACTTCTCCCACATTTCTCACACTGTTTGAGCTCTCTCTGCCTAGGTTGTTTCAGTTTGCACCTTATTCATCCATTCCAATCCATTTGTTCTCAATATGTCTACTTCCTTGAGTGTTTTATGCCTTCTCTGTCTCGGATTTCTGTGGATTAAGGTGGTGGTCTTCACCATGACTGGTGGTGAAGGCTCACGTCATGGGGGTTCATCCTCCAAAGGGAAGGGCAAGGCCCCCGCCGCGAAGAAGAGGAAAAATGTACCTCTCACTCCTCAAGAGCAAGAAAATCTTCCAAATCCTCTACATGTCGAGGACCTAATGGATGAAGAACCATCACGTGCTCATTCAAAGCTCACTAAGGAGGAAATTTTTGAGAGACGTCCAGTCATCTGTGAGCGTCAAGTGATTCCCAAGGGTATGACCAACACTCTTTTCATCCAAATGATTAAATTTCATAAATTAGGTCGATTTTTTGAACCCATCAAAATGTTTATCCCTTCTCTTGTCAAGAACTTTTATATGGGTGTCCACACTGTGAACACCGACACCTTTGAGATTGTGTCTAGAGTAGAGGAAAGACTATCACTGTGACTCCACAGATGATAGCTGACTATTTGGATGTGTCCCTACCTCCTCCTGATACTCCTGCTTTTTCCTATGACAATGATTCTAATGTGAGTGATGACCTTCTTGTACACACTCTATGCACATCTGCTGGGTTGAAGAATGGGAAGTTTGTTAAAGGGAATCTAAAAGAGGAATTTCGTGCCCTGAACATCATCCTATGGTGGAATTTGTTTCCCGGGAGTAGTCGTGTACATTTTGAGTACCCGAAGGCTCGATTATACTACGCTTTCATGAATGGCGCTGTTATCAATTTTCCCAAACTCATTTGGGGTACCATTCGCCTTGTGGCTCGAGCACATGAGATCAAGACTGCTTTACCATATGGTGCCATGATTACAGAATTTTGTAAGAAGCTAGGGGTGAAGATGTCTCCTTTTGACAGGCCCGAGAAACCCACTCGTGGTCCCATTGACCTAGCCTGCATTAATCGCAGCCGTGGACATACATCTGCTCCTGGAGCTGATTCTGATGAGGATGTTCCTCATGTTGATGCTGCTGCATTCCACCACCTGCTCCTACAGTTTACCCCATGACCATCGCTGGTCTCCATCAGCACATTGCTGCTTTAGAGCTCAGTCAAGCTCGCACTGATGCGAAGATTGACCACCTTATTTCATTCATTACCAGTCAGCGTTCTGATGCTGCGGGTGGTTCTTCTGCTGTTCCTTCCGGCTCAGGGTATACTTCACTGTCTTCTCATCATCTTGATGACAGTGGTCTTGGCTTTGATCCTTCCACTTTGTGAATCCTTTGTCTGTTTGTGACAAAAAGGGGGAGAGTTTTTGAGGTTTTTTAGTTTTTAAGGTGTTTATGGTTGTTTTTGTAACCTTGACTGATTTATCTGTTGAAAGGATCTGTTGTAATGAACTGAATGTTGAAATGAACTGAATGTTGAACTTTCTCTGATTATCAATACAATTTGGTGTTTTATGGATGTTTGTAGCAATATTTCCGCTTGATATATTACATATTTTTTGTCAATATGCTACTATACCTATTCAGTTCATTTTATGTTGCATAAGGTTGTTTGTGAAGCGTGTGCAGGATTAACAAGTCAAGATGGATGTGAAATGTATAATCCTTCAGTCATGGTTGGTTTCTGTATAGTTTTGATTATGTAATTGTACAAGTGAGGGGGAGTGAATCTTGTTTCAAGGTTTCTTTGATTCATTTTCTTTTTCTCTTGTTTTATATTTTAGTTTTGTCACGAAACTGTTAAAGGGGGAGATTGTTAGGTTTAGTGTTTGTGTGTTGGCTTGTTTCGTTTCAAAACTTGGTTTGGGATTGTACATTTATAGATGTGTACTGATGATCACAAGTGAAGCTGTGCTAAAATGGTTCTATATCTCCATGGCTTAGGATGGTAAGTGACCTAGTGACCTAAGGATTGAACCTAGGAGGTTAGAACTCATTATATTCCTCTTAAACTTGTAAAATCAGGGTTTATGAATACTTGGATCGATCCAAGGTTGAACTGGATCGATTCCATGTTTACACCTTTGGAAATTGGGAGTTTAGGAATACTTGGATCGATCCAAGGTTCACCTGGATCGATCCTATGTTTGCATCATCACAATTCTTGTTTGGAAATTGAAAATTGGCCAAGCTGGATCGATCCAAGCCATGGCTGGATCGATCTAATTTCGAGTTAAACTCAACTACAGAATGTTATTTTTTGGTCAATTCAATTTGGATCGATCCAAGTCTTGGCTGGATCGATCCAAGTTCGTGCAAACCCTAATTCTGCCTACCTTTTACCCTGTCTTCTCATTGCTCACTGATCACACTATAAAAGGATTAGGTCACTCGAGATTCTAGTGACCTCAGCCGCCAGAAAACATTTCTATTCTTAGACCTATCTTGGTTTTTCACTTGTGGGCTGTTGTTCTTGCTTTCCTAATTGAGATTAAGCTTGAATATTCATTGTTTGATCATGGACTTTTCTTAAAATGGATTAGGAACCTTGGAAACCAAATTTACATACATATTGTGAGAATCATCTGTGGAGATAGGATCATTCTCATGGCTCTTGGATGAAGACATCAAGAGTGAGACTACTTGAGTAGTTGGTGAGCAAGCTTTGAAGAAGGAGGACTCGATGGACTGAGTTGATGAGATCTCAGTACACTAGGCCATGGGTTGGTGAGATAGAGTGTATGGTATAATCTCTGTAACTCTTCTTTCATAGTGGATTGCTCTTGTTCTCCCGTGGTTTTCTCCCGAAAGGGTTTCCACGTATATCGTGTGTTCATTTAATATTTGTTGATGTGATTTCTAGCTATCAAGAAGGATGGAATGATTCTTGTGTTCATGGATCCCTCTTGATAGTTGATTCATCTTGAGTTTTTCGATCTACATGTTATTTGATATTCATATTCAACTCAAAACATGTTTCTTGAGTTTGGCTGATTTATCTAATACTTGTTGCTTGAATTTAAAAGTGGTGAAATTCTTGTGATCTAGTAGGGATTAGGTTTTTCAACATTGAGAGTTATATTTGAGAACTGACCCTGACATTTTCTCTCATAACACTGAGAGTGATGATTCCTTATTGACCACTCATATGCCTTCGTGCAAGACCTATTAGAGCCAATGAGTGCCGACTACAACTTTATGATCAAGGCTATATAAAACACTATCAAACTCTAACAATTCAGGCATAAGACATCCATGGTGTCTCAGGTTTTAGGATTACCAAATGGATGTAACATAAAAATATTCCTTTGACTTAATATCCATAGGAATATTCTAGCAGATCATGTTCAGTGTACATATTCTCTAATATGCACCCACAGATTAACCTACGTGTCACTACACTGATAGGAAAGACTACCTATCCTCCCATTGGAGTTAGTTTAAATCTGTGCTACTCTTGTCGGTTTAATAAATGTCCTCTTTAGTAAACCTATGAGCAGGAACACTTTTAGAATAAATGTGTATGAGAAATATGAGTCTCCATATCTCAACAAAATTGAGATACATGTTTCTCTTATCATTTATTCATGGACATTATTGTATATATAATTGAATATATAAACGACAAGTCGTACCTTCTTATTCTAATATGAAATAAATATGCACTTTAGTATTGATTTTAGGGCATACCTCTAACACAAAGAACCTCCCAACACTTGGAAATAAACAAATAATACAAGCAAAGGAATCACAAGGAAGCATAACAGATTCATAGATCAAAAATAAAACGACTCATCTCCCAAAACTGCTCACACGTGAACCCAAAGACTAAAAACCCCAAATACCAAACCAAAGGCCTCAAGGATGATAGAATGCTACACGACAAATTTCGTGGCCAAATACCAATAGGTTTGAAGGATACAAGTCAAAGAAGATACACTACTACAATAAGTTAAAAAGGGGACATGAGGCGGAGAGGGTTTTAAGGACGGTTTTTAAAAACCGTCCTTAAAAATATACAAAGAGGACGGTTTTGTAAAACTGTCATTAAAAATATATACTTTTAAGGACGGTTTTGAAAAACCGTCCTCTTTGTATATGTTTAGGCCAAAATGACGTCGTTTAGAGGACGGCTTTTTTTTTTTTTTTTATTTTCGGAAATATCAAAACGACGCCGTTTAGGGGATATGTTTTTTTTTTTTTCGGAAAAAACAAAACGACGTCGTTTGATGAGAAAAGTTTTTTTTTTAAAAATATTTTTTTTTCGGCAACAGAAAAACGCCGCCGTTTTGGGGGATTGTCAAAAAAAAAAATTATTTTTTTTCCTGAAAACGCAAAACGACGCCGTTTTAGGGTTGGAGATGATCGATTTGGGCGCTTAATTTCCCGCCTGCCTCGATCGATCACTCCTCTCTCACTCTCTGCGAAGACGACGAGCTGGTTCTCTCTCTCTCCTCCATACGGTCCGCCATAGCTTCCATGGAGAAGTCTTCGGAACCTTGCCACCGCGGAGCACTCGTCGGTAACCTAGCTTCTCCGTGCCGGGAGCACTCATCTGAACCGTAGCTTCTCCTTGCTGTGGAAAACCCATTGGAACCCTAGCTTTTCCCTGCCGGATTGATGGACTTCTCCCTGTCGAAACCGTAGCTTCTCCCTGCCGGAACCCTAGCTTCTTCCTGTTGGAACCCTGATGTGAAACCCTAACCCTGTTTAAAACCCTAACCCTTTAACCTCTACCCTCTACGGCAGAGCACTTCTCATAAGCTTCTTCCTGTCGGAACCCTGATGTGAAACCCTAACCCTGTTTGAAACCCTAACCCTCTACCCTCTACCCTCTACGGCAGAGCACTTCTCATCATTGGACTTTTCCACCTCATCGCTGATTTGAGGTTGGTTTATATATATATATATATGTGTGTGTGTGTGTGTGTATGTGTATATATATATATATGTGTGTGTGTGTGTGTGTGTTGCTCTAGCTACTGACTGGATTTTTTTTATTTCGATGATGTTGAACCATAGAATGTCCTATGGAACATGTTTCAACACCTGTAATGTCTTATTACTGAGCTTCAGGGGCTGTTTGGGAAACCCTAGAACCGGGTTTTGTGGGTATAATGTCAGGTCGTCTATGCATGGTGTTTTATATGATAATAATGCTTTTGTTAATTAACTTGGGTTGTCATTGATAGACCTGTCCTTCACCAAATAATGTAAAAGTTATGTGAAGAATGAAGAAACTCCTGCTCTATGGTGTTTAATATTATGTTTTTTGTGCAAAACACAATAAAACAATTCAATTTACATGGGACAACCAAATGTGCCTTTATTTAATTGAGTTTAGTATAGCATCATTAGAATTGGATGCATTTTGTATTTCAAAGTTATTGTCTCATGCATTCTCTCTCTCTTTATTAATATATAGCACAAGTGTAGTCCATTAAGCATTCATGTGTTTTGTGCCACTGGCACTTAGCAAAATTTCAGTAAATGATTGTTGTAAGTTGTTGGGCTAGCCCATGCAGTTGGCCTGGGATTAGGTTTCGGGTTTGAAACTTGATGAGGTTGGAGTAGGTTCTTTAGAAAACAGAGGAGTTCCTGTTGTTTAAATTATAGGAAGAGTTCAATTCTGTGAATGTAGTTGCCTTTTCATTTGGTTG
>JAESVK010051061.1:0-10453 GCA_017140935.1 Hamamelis virginiana | reverse complement strand
ATGGGGCAGAGGGAAATCATCCTTAGGACACGCCTTATTGAGATCTCTGAAATCAACACACATTCGTACTTTACCGTCCTTCTTAGGCACTGGAACGATGTTGGCTAACCATTCTGGGTACTCCACTACTTGCAGAAATCCAGCATTCATCTGCTTGACCACCTCATCCTTAATCTTCAAGGCCCATTCTGGCTTCATTCTCCGCAGCTTCTGCTTAACTGGCTTCATGTTCGGATCAGTGGGGATGAAGTGTTGCACAATGTCGGGATCTATGCCTGGCATATCTTGGTACGACCATGCGAAAGCTTCAATGTTCTCTCTCAAAACCTCTACCAATGATTCTTTCTCTTGCGGCGACAGTGTTGATCCAATTTTAATTATTTTAGGTGATTCATCCGTCCCTAAATTGATTGAAATTAATTCATCCATGTTAGGTTGAGCGTGCCCCTTTCCATATTGCTCGTCGAGCTCAGGAGGAACATCCTCTCGCGGGTCTATATTCATGCCATACAAATCCAACGATGATAAAAAAGAGACACTGCAAGAGAGATGAGAAGAGAATGAATACTTCTTTTATTGATTGAAAGTTGAATAACAGAACACAGAAGATGAAACAAATCGACACTCGTACCTCTTCAAATGAGGTTGAGGTTTTTTATTGAAAGCAAGGAAATCCTACACTACTACAAAGAAAGCAGGGAAATCCTATTCTACTGAAGACACCTACAAGTTATCATCAGATGGAAGTGACTCGATCTCCTCACAATCATGGATGAAAGGACAATCTTCAAAGCCCCAGTTTGGTAAAGATGGAGTTGTAGGCTCAATTGGGTAGATCGCCCCGACTTCATAAGTATGCAATTCGAGACACAGAACCGCCTGCTCGAACATATCTGTCATGGCACCAGCATCAAGGTCTTCAACCCAATCCCTTTCTTTCTTACCAATCTCACTAGTAACAGTATCATCGATAATAGGAAAACACCATTCATCACTGAAGAAAATCTCAAACCCAGGTACACTGATCTTCTGGTCCTCAAGGTAGCACGGTTCAGGGAAACCACAATATGGGAAATCATCACCCTCCTTGACGAAAGCCCCATTCAAAGTTGGTCTGTATGGCTCAAGGGTTGAGTTAAGGGTTCGTCCTTTCGCCCTCGCGGAGTCTTTCTCTTTCTTCCTCTGAGCCATCATCTTCTTATCTTCCTTAGTAGGTTTGTAGCCTAACCCATAAGGATGGATAGCAGACGGGTACTTCAAAACTTCAGCGATGCCTTGCAACCTTCGGCCCAATCCCATTCCAGGGAAGAATCCCATTCCTTTCATGATCTGCCCTACATGCAGATTCCCATGAGGATTATAATCAAGAGGTATCAACTCCCTCTGCTCGGGCTCTCCTTCGATAGCCTGTACATACTCGAACCATGACAGTAGCACTTCTGATGACTCCTGGCTAATCTCACAGATTGGCACTCGACTATTTCGGTTCATCTCCATATCCCCTTTCAAAGTGACCACTGACCCCTGATAAGGAAACTTAATCTTCTGGTGAAGTGATGACGGTACAGCCCCGGTCGGATGAATCCACGGTCTTCCCAAAAGCAGATTAAAACTGGCTGGCACATCTAGGATCTGAAAATCAACATTGAATTCAACTGGCCCAATAACAACTGGAATAGTCACCATTCCCACAACTTCTCTGCGAGTGTTGTCATAAGCCCTGACAGTCTGTCCTGATGGCGAAAACTCAGATGGTTCAATCCCCAATGTAGTAGTAGTACTGAGCGGACACACATTCAATGCTGACCCGTTATCAACCAAGACTGAGGGAACCCTCTTTCCCATGATATCCACTGTGATGTACAAAGCCTGCAAATGATTACTCCCACTCTCGGGTAAGTCAGATTCGGTAAATGAGATGGACGGTCCATGATGAACCGGATTTACCAAACCTACCAAACCCTCAGGGGACGTATCAATAGGAACCTGCACTTGATTCAACAAACGAAGCACTGTCTGTCTATGTTTCTGTGAAGCCATGAGCAATCCCCAAATGGTAATGTTAGCCTGGGTTCTCTTCAACTGTTTCAGTATTTCTTCCTCTTCTTCTATGACATCTGATCGCTGACCCTTCTCTAATTCCCCTAACGGATTACTGGCTTCCAAATGAGCTGGCTTGAAATGGCGTCCGCCTCGAGTCAGATGGTCTACTTCCTCATCACTAGCCCACAGATTCTCTATGGTCTCAGGTGTGCTCATGAGATCCTCCCATTCAATCATACCGATCAAATCACTGTCTTCCCCGGTGGTCTTCACGACTGAAGAGGTTCCATTCTCAAACTGTTTCTGCATGGTATCCTGACTCGATCTTTCAGGTGAAGATGGAACAACCGGTTCAACTTCTGCAGGCAAATCATCCCAACCCGTGGGAATGATAGGTTCATCGGAAATCTTTCTCGATGAATAGAGCACATAATAATCGAACTTACCACTCGACTCTCCTAACAATCCGACCTCTGGGTCTCCCGCTAGATATCTCTCCTTCAACTGACGTTGAGAATTCCCACTTCTAGGAGCTTCTTCGAGAACTTCAGGTTGCTCAGGTTCTTCATACTGATATAACTCTCCATCATCAAGTAAATCCTGAATCAGTTTCCCTAAAACTCTGCAATTCTCCGTGTCATGCCCGAAGATATTGTGGTACTGGCAAAAAGGCTTATGGAAGCGAGGTATGAGTGGGGTAATGAGGCCTTGGGATCGGGCTTGGTAAAAGGCTTCGGTTAAGGTAGTTTTAAGTGGGACATATGGGCGGATTGGGTGACGAATTTTTGGGTCGTCGAGGCCCAGGGCATTGATTTGAGCTGGTGGTGGTACAGCATGGGTTGGAAGAGGGTTACTGGTGACATTTGGTTGACTTGGGGGATTTGGTGGGGCAATGACTTTCTTGTCAATGAGGTCTTGGATTTCATGGCGAAGGCGCATGCATTGGTTGGTGTGATGGCCTTTAGATTGGTGGAACTGACAATACTCATTCTCCTTGAAGTTTCTGGGTAATGGATCTGGAAGAGGCCGGGGTTCCAAAGGGGTGAGGAGACCACGTGCCTTCAATTTCTCGAGGACACGTTCCAGGGACATGTATAGATTGGTGAATTGGCGGGCTGGCTCTCTAGCTTGGAATGGGCGGTTTGCTTGGGTAGCCTGAAAAGGTTGGGCAATGGCATTGACTTCAGGGTTGGGTTTGCGGTTGAGAGGTGGTTGGCGGTTTCTGAAAGGTTCTTCGGCCTTGAGAGCCCCACTAGCCAGAGCATCTTCAACTTGAGTACCGGCAATAACAAGGGCTTTGAAGTTAGGGAAATACTGTGAGAACAAATACTTGTTGTAAATGGGCAAGAGACTCTTCAACACCATCTGCACCTGCTCATCATTGGTAGGCCTGTGGGTCATCTGCGAAGCTTTCGCCCTCCATCTGGAAATGAAGGCAGAGAAACTCTCCCTCGGTTCCTGCTTAGTAGTCTCAAGATCCCTACGAGTCACATCAATCTCAGTGTTGTACTTGTAGTGATTAGTGAACTCATTGCAAACATCCTCCCATGTCTTCAGCTTAGTCTCATCTAAGGATAAGAACCACTTCGAGGCTGACCCTTTCAGTGATTCATGAAACATCTGAGCCAACAGCTCATCATCGGCTCCACGAGGTTGCATCGCCCTCACATACATCTTCAAATGGGTTTTAGGGCAACCCATCCCATCAAACTTCTCTAATTCTGGCATCTTAAAACTGAACGGCATACGGGCCCTGGGGAACAGTGAAAAGGATGTCACATCAACCATGTCATCAGACCGACGCATCCCCTTCAGGGCTTTCTCTAAGGCTTCAACCTTACTCGACAACAGGATCGGATCCCCAGAGAGGAATCCAGATCCACTGGGCTCGCCATCCAGATTAATGGGCTTAGATTTGGCTCCTGCCTGGGCCTTGGCACTGTCATCAACTTGGGCCGGGATAGGTGGATCAGAGGTACTCCTCGGGTTCTCTAAATGGGCCTCCCTAACCTGATCTGTACTGGTCTGTTTATCTTGGGACATTTTCTTAATCTGTTCAGTCTCACGGGCCAGGGCATCAATTCGGTCCATGATAGCATTCAACACTGTAGCAGTGGTACTGGATTCTCCGTCAGCCATTGAGGATACACTCGGGGGTTCAACACTAAAAAGACGCCCTCTAGAATCACGACGCCAGGCCAGAATTCTACACCATGAAATGGGCTTTTTTAGAAAAAAGGGACAAGTCCATGATACTCAAAACCTATTGACAGACTATCAAAGAGGTGCTACCCAAATAGAAGGCAAGGAGAAAAGGGAAAATCGTCCTATCATAATTCCAACTCACTTCCCTATTTCACAAGGGCACTTCCTTAGAAATTAGGAAATAAATCAGAATCATCAATAGGGAAATAAAACATGATTGACCAAACAGGGCTCGAAGAGCAACACCAAGGACCAGTCCTTCATTCTCAGGGCACTTTCCTTTGAATCGAAGGTCTTAGTCAAAACAAACCAAAAGAACCTAATCACAGAAAAGGGTATGTACCTTTAGAATATTCTCTTCCGTCCTCAAAATAGTCCTTTCATTCTAAGGACCAAAATCCTTAAAATAAAGGGCCTATATTAAAAATATCAAAGTTTATCCAAGGGTACATATCCCTAAGTTCTAGCATTCACAAACAAGGCTCACATCAAATTGGGATAATTTTGGCAGCATAACGACACAATTATGTGCTAAAAGAAATTTGGCAGCATAACGGCGTAGGTATGTGCCAAGGGAAAGTTTCGACAGCATAACGGTACAGTTAAATACCAAAAGGAATCTCGGCAGCATAACAGTACAATTATGTGTCGAAATTTCGGCAGCATAACAGGTGTGTGCAAGCACTGTAGGGTAGAGTGTCCTACTTGGCTGTCTACATGGACTAATGCAAAAGGTGGGTTCAAAGGTTCCTATTGCAGACCAATCCATATACCTAACCACATGTGACACATGGCGTGCCGCGTGGGTCAAACAGTACTGATTGGTCATTGATATACCCCGAAGGGTACTTGACAATAGGTTGATGGCTTCGTCATGATTGCCCTAGTGTCGAGTGGAGACAGGGATCAGGACTAGACCATCGTTTGGCAAGGCAACATCGTCCTATCACACAATGACATGCAGCTAATATAACTAAAATGATATGCAGTCACACAAATGCAAGTGGTTGATTTTAATTAATTTAAGAAATTAAATAGCCCAATTAAATTAATGAAGTTTAGCCCTCGACATCCCCAGCGGAGTCGCCAGTTCTGTGGACCAGCCTCGCGGACGGGGCTTAGGGTGTGTGAGTCCACATCATCACCGGGCGATGTGATTAGGGGGGGTTTAGAAATCAAAACAAAGGAGTCGCCACCTTATTTTTAAGGAATAAGGAAACCATAAAAATATTTTATTTTCAATAAAACCAAACAAACTCCATTTTCAATGAAAAGACAGTCTTTGAACCAGAGTTGGATCCGGGGGCTAGGTTACGACGTGGGAAGGTTCCAAGCTTTCGCTTGTAGGCACCCACCTCGCCCTAATTAAAGGAATTCTAATTTATTTGGGCTATTTAAATTTCTTAATGCAAACAATCCTAAATAATCTAAATCAACCAAAAAAAATAGTGATATAAATGCATTATCTATATTAGTTATATTAATAATAATAAAAAATATATACAAACAAACCCTAAGAACCTAGGACACCCTACGGGCATCCTAGGGCGGACTTGAGCCCTATTAGCGCCTACGTAACTTACTAGTATCACCCAGCAAGTATCAAAGTCCACGTAGTTCGACTACCCTAGGACTCTCCTATTGTAATCGATCACATCAATCAAAGGTATTTCAACCTAATTCAAGACTCTAACTTCGAGAGTTTTTTGTTTGTTCAAAATCATTTATTCAAAAATCATTTATTTGAAATCATTTCAAATTAAAAGATATTCATAAAATCCAAATATTCCAAAATAATTCTTATTTTTAGAATTAAATTCCAATTGAAAATCTTTTTCAAAGATATTTCAAGAAAACAAACCATATTGGGAGGAATTTCATTCCAAAGTAAAAATCTTTTAAAACATTTCAAATCTTTTTGAAAATCAATTAACAATCAAATCTTTCTTAAAAAATCATATTTATTTCATAAATATTGCATCAAAATTCTTTTTGAAAATCTCTCGAAGATCGACATCTCAAATCAAATAAAACCCGCAAATCCGATGGCAATCTTTACAACAAAGGAAATTCCTAGGGAAGGTCAAGTGACCTTCCTAGCCTAGGGTCTCTAACTAGCCCTAAAGTTAATCTAGAAACCCTAAAATCCTAATGCAATGCATGCTGAAATTTAAACAAATAACAAGTAATCAATTCTAAAGATGCATGAAAATGCTCCTAAATGCACACTAATTAATCTATGTGAACCTAAGCATATTTCTAAGTTGGTTTTGGCCCTAAAATAATTTTTAGAAGTCATTTAAGGCCATTTTCAATTCCGGACAGATTTGAAAGCGGACTTTAAATCACCCTAAAAACTTTAAAAAGAAGTAATAAAAATCATGTTAATGACCTAGCATGCATCCTACATGAATATACTACGAGAATACTATAATAATCATGCGAAAACATGGCTTAAAAATGATAATAAAGCCATTTTAAAATATATATTCAAATCTGGACATATTTAAATACATACTTTAAATAACCTAAAAATCATTCTTAATCCATGGAAAATAATGAACAAAAACCCTAATATGCATACTAACATAATATACAAATTTAACCTACAAAATATACATGAAATCATGGCTTAAAAATGTTATTTAAGCCTCATCTAAGCCCATGTTCAAATCTGGACAGATTTGAACCTTGACTCTATGGGACTTAATTAACATAATTAATCCGTTTAAAATGATGAACAAAAATCCTAACTAGCATGCTTGACTAGATTAGTACACAAAATAACATTAAAACTAACAAAAGTATGCTCAAACAATTAATTTAAACACAAGGGAAGAATCTTACCTTCGCACGCTCCCTCGTACACAATTTATACGTTCAAACAATATATCGAGTGTTCAAATAATCATAAAAGCACGAAAGAAAAAAACTCAAGACTCACTATAAAAATGCTTCAACATACTTACACAATCATGGATATCATATAATCATCACAGGATTTCAAAAATCATGCAAACACATTGAAACATTACCCTAAGCATGCTTACTTACATAAAATAATAATAAAAAAAAACTACTTCTAATCATGCATATATACATAAGATAATAAGAAAGCTAACCCTAACATGCATACACACATGAAATCACAAAAACACTAACCCTAACATGCAAATCACAAGAAACTAACCCTAACATGCAAATCACAAGATACTAACCTTAACATGCATACATACATAAACTCACAATAGAATTCACTAATCCTAAACATGCCTACTAACATAAAATAATAACAAAACTAATCTTAAACCTATTTAACCACATGAAATCATAATAAAAGTAACCCTAATCATGATTGCTAAACATAAAATAATAAGAAAACCTAACCCTAACATGCATATGACATGAAATAATGAATAAAACTAAATCCTATCATACTCATAGTAGAATGAAAAGAAAAGAGAGAAGTCATATCATATGAAAACCAAGAGGACTTACAACATAGCCTCATCAACTTACACCAGAAATCATGAAGAAATGAAGGTCAAGGTTAAGAGTTTACCCTTCGATCTCCTTCTTAGCTAGCCTCCACCAAGCCCTCAGCCTTTTCCTCTTACTCCTTCAATGGTGCAAGAGTGAGGAGCCTCAAAAATCTGTAGCCTCTTCTCTCTCAAACCCTAAAATTCTCTCTCTCCCCCTCTTGAACCTCTATAGTGCAATATATATAGAGCTAGGGTTAAAAGCATTGAATGGCTAGGATTAATCTCTTTAAAAAATGATCCTAAGGCTTAGAATAAGTCTCTCTAGGGTTTGAAGGCTGAAACCCCTTCGTATTTGAGCCAAAAAATCAAATCAAATCGGCCAAAATAAGTCAAGGTTTCAAAAATGGCAAGATTGGCTCGAGCCATGCTGGTGGCCGTCCTAGCCTGGACGGTTGGCCGTCCTAGGCTGGACGGTTGGCCGTCCTAGCTAGGACGGTCACCGTGCTGAATTTCCATATTTCGATCCCCAAATTCAAGGGTCTTCGAATTTTGGCCATATTTTGGTCAAATTTGATCCAAATCCGACGGTTCAGGGCTCAAAACGACCGTGCTTTGATCCTCCACATTTTTAGAATGTTTTTGGGTTAAAATCAATTGACCATGGTCAAGGGTTTTAGCAAAAAGCTAGCCAATCGACCCGGTTGTGCCAAAATTGGTCAAATGACCATTCTCTGTTTTGTAAAATTGATCACTTAGGCTTGCACCACTTCTAAAAACATGGTTTTAATATGAAATTGGCACTTAACAACATGTTTTGAAAATCTTTTGTTTTGGTGAAAACGACCAATTCACGGTCAATTTGATCGAAACCCTAATTCGGCTCATCCTTACCCGTGGGATCGATTTTGGGAGAATCCATCCCAACCATTCAAAGGCTCAATTGACATACCAAATTCATTCCTCATATCCATATAAACCTCATGAAACAACTCGTTTCGAATTCGGAGGTCATTCGGAAATTATACGAGAAAAAGGACGAAAATGCCCTTCAAGTCGCAAAAACCCTAATTACCTATCGAGCTCTTATCAGAGTGCCATGAAAATTTACAGGGATGTTCTGAAACACCTCAAAAGTCAAATGAAATACAAATGGGTTGATTCCAATCCAAATGTACACATGAAATAATGAACTGTCCTTTCCCTCAGAAAAGGGCAATCTGGGCAATTTGGTCTTTACAAGACCAATTCCTCCCCAAATGATCAGCTATTCTAGTTGATCATTTGCATGGACATATGATAGAAATAAATGGTAAAAATGGGGTGTCCACAACTGTATAGAGTCCACTTCCATGGCATTGCTATTGTGAAATATCATCCCCAATTACCTCTTTGATAATGTACAATTAATCAGCTATAAATTGGGCAGGTGTCAGGTCACCCACATTACCTGACACTGATTAATATAAAGAAAAAAAAAATGAATCCAGGTCAGTCACTATAAGAATACTAGACATTGCGATGCAAACTTGACTAATCATCCATCAACTTGGACCATAACGATAACATTTCAACTCTTAAATGAGGCACATCTTGAAAGATTTCAACTAGACAACTCACTCTTCATAGCTTCTTAGATATCCCAATTCCCAACCACCTGATCCAGGAGGTGCCAAAAAATAAAAAATGGTCTAGTCAGGTGACTTAGAGGGCCATGTGTACAGTATATAGGTGGGATTAGTTTGAATCTTGAACTTAATGAACTCAAGAAAAACTGTCATCTTTTAGATAAAAAAAAAAGTAATTAGGAAACAATTGGGAAATGTATCCAAAATAGTGATATGATTTGGCACCGGGGCCTTGATCATAAATAACTAACTGAAGAATTTAAGTGTGATGAGTATATGAAAAGAGGGACTTCCAACCTACCAGGATGAGTAAAGGAAACGAATAAACGCATAGGCAGCTTCAGAAGGTACCCCATGAATCTTGATGTATCTTAAAGCATTCTTAACTTTTGATTGCTGCAGAAAATTCCCCAGCACTGGTATGAAAAATTCCCCAATACTTTGCAGGTATGAAAAATTATATCCGATTAGCATTTTGCTACATCCTTCAACCCGACCATTCTTTTCAATTCAGTAAACTTCAATAAAAAGTAAATTTGGCATAGTGATGGGTGCATAAGCAAACTCCGTTTTTTAGTTGAATTTATTTTGTTTTTCCAAAAATCCATGCTTTTGCATTGTATGTCTACTCTATGCTGCTATTATATTCTTAAAAAAACCCTATTAATCATTATTTTCAGTTTATGTCATATATGTGGTAATACTTCCAAAAGAAGCCCCATAGTCATTATTTCAGTTCAAGTGCTTTCTTAATTTATTAGGTGGATACTGTATCTCCTGTCTGTATCTATTGTATGGCAAACAAATGCATTACTAAAAAAGTTGCATCAAATGCCCTAACTTACCAGTCAGTTTGGCCTGGCAACCATTACATAAATAGAAGTTTTTTGGCAACCATTACCTATTAGTTGAACATATCTCCATGCTTGGATATCGTTATTTAGGGGCATAAATTTATTTTCATAAGTTTATCGTATTCCACAGCTTAATATTAATTTCAATTATTAAATTTGACTTAGTTAAACTTTGTTTCTTATTTTATTAATTTTTTTTTTCTAGAGATATGTGTTAGAGATGGACTCAAATGAAATGAACCAT
>JAESVK010051053.1:0-10038 GCA_017140935.1 Hamamelis virginiana | reverse complement strand
GACTTGTTTTGATTGTCTGGAACTGGAACCCCAACTGTTATGAGATCAAATGGCCTCCACAAATCATCCAACAGCAGCACAAATGCTTTTTTGCTTAGCACCCTGAAGATTTCAGTTGCTTTCTCAGCCTGACTTGTAAGAGTATTGGAGAATCCTAACCTTTTTAAAATCTCATCCTGAACCCTTTCCACATTTACATCTTTGGGTACGTCAACCCAAATCACCACATCAAAACCAAGGCTTGATTTGGAAAATTGGTTATTAATTTTTGTCAAGAGTGTGGTCTTGCCAACACCCCCTGTTCCATACAGCCCAATAATTCCCACATTCTCATCCATAACCCATCTCCAAACCTTCTCGAACATGGAGTCTAAGCCCACTGTCTTCCCCATTGGTTTCTCATCCACTCGTGCCCGAGGCAACCTGTCAGCAACCACATCAAAACCTTTATCCTGTTCCAACAGTTGATTCACAGCATCGAGCTTCTTAATTACTTTCTTTCCCAGCTTGTAGGTGGAGCCACAATTCTTGGGACAACAACCTCCGACACATTTGTTTTGGATTTCTTTATCACCTCTCTCCAGAATTTGGTTCACCTCTTTCTCCATCTCTTCAGTGCTTTGCACCCAGCCGCTGACTTGGTTTGTACGCCGGCTCGTTTGTTGTTCTTCTTCCACTTGAACCCTTGTCTTCACATCTTCACTTATGGCCTTGAGACGAATCATCGCACCCCTCAACGACTCCAAATTTTGTTCCATATCACGGATGTAGACTCTATACTTGGAGGACCGATCCCATAAGCAGGTTGCAGCGTTCAAGATCGGGCTCACACAATCCATAATTAATGCTTTCGGTGCAGAAATCAGCCAACGAAGAGAGGAAGAAAGGAAACAAAAAAATTGTTCCACCTGCAGCGTTGCAAGAGAATGGAAGCAACCATGTGAATCGATCTTACTTAATGAAGTCAACTCAATTTGGTGAACTTTTCAAATGGAGCTGCTTGCTGGCCGATGACAGCATTATGATAAGTACATAAGTTTAAAATAGGATATTCATTTTAAGGACAGTGTCATAATAATTTTTTATTAATTATTAATTTATTAATATTAATTATATAATTTTACAGCAATTTTGCGGAGGCAACTTGTCGCCTTTTGTACACTAGCTAGACCAACACATATTCAACGGATTAATCGGTATGTTGGTTTGTGTTGCAATCTGCACCATCCAGTTTGATATGTAACGTGCCATGATTAAACTCTTGTTTGAAATACATTAATATTCAAACTTTACAGGAAAAAAAAATTGATAGCAAACTTATAGTTTTTATTTTTAAAAGAAGATTTTATGGCTACTACTTTTTACACTACTGTTTACAATCCTTTTGATATTAAAACCCAACATGTGAATTGTATTATGAGAAATCTATAGTTGGATTAAATACTCTTCTTATGAATATTATGTATGCTAAAAATTAAGTCGATCGAAGTTCGACTAGGAGCCACATCATCTATAAATGTGGGTTTTTTGTTGATTCGAAATGTGTTATGGATCGAATAGCTACTGACTTGATTTTTGGCATGAATGACATTCATAAGGAGAGTATTTAATCTAATGGTGGATTTTTCAACATATAACTCCTAAGTATATGTCAGCAAATGCTCCATGTCCATTTACTAACAGGGATCATTACTCTCTCTCTCTCTCTCTCTCTCTCTCTCTCTCTCTATATATATATATATATATATATATATATATATATATGGAGTCTATTATATACCTTATTGAAATCTGCAGAAGGTGGCCTCTATAAAACTAATTGCAGAATAAATTAAGTTTGAAAAATCAACCGTTGGATTATATGAACTGCTTATGAATTTCACGTTTGTAAAAAATAATAATGATCAAACAGTCAGTTTTTGAAAAATGTCACAGTAAAAAATCATAATGATTAAACAGTCAGCTTGAAAAACCGTCCAGTTTTGCTAAAACCATGCCTAAACTCATTAACCCGACGGTTTAACCGGCAATTCAAACGATTTTATCTAAATAGGCTGGTTTTTGCTTTGACTGGATTTTAGAGGGTTTAATCAACTGGTGGGGTTGAACCGACCGGTCCGATCCGATTTTTACAACACTGTCTAAAATAGGAACATATACAAATGAAAAGGGTTTAAATGTCTGTGAGATCGACATCCACCTATGCATCATGTTCGGCTAGAAGAGAAATCTGGTCCTAATGTTTATATATAGGGTAATATTGCTTAGCATCAAATTTATATTAAAATTTTTAAACAATCTCATTGCAATGTTAAAACCTCTATTTTCATTTAAGAAAGCAAAGGTTGTATCATGCTATCATGCCAAATGATTTAAAAATTTTGATACCTTTAATAATTTTCTTTTTCTTTATACCTATAAAGAAAGACGCAGTGAATTAAAGTCTAGGCCGAAGGGAGACTATGAATTAGTCCAAGGGGCCCTGATTGGTGGAATCACCGAATCAATATTTTTGCTAGGGAAGTGAGATGGGCTTTAGACCATCACAAGGCTCATGTACTTTACGAGTTTACGGGATTCTTGGGCCGACATTCCTGAGAAAGAATTGTATCAAATTCAACTTACTATAGACTTCATTTCCACTCAATGCAAAAGAGCAAAAAGGATCCGTGCATCAGTTTTGGCAATTAAAAAAATTAATTATTAATTATATAATCAACCAATTCATTACCCTTTTTTGAAAGATTTTAGAAAGTATGGATTAATTATTAATGATTAATTATTAGTTATTCAAAAGTCTAATGAATTTAGTGGTATAAAACGCTTTCTTGGACAAACTTATAACACATGCACCAAATTCGGTACAAAAAATCCAATTTCGCATGACACGGAACAATCTACGGTAATCTTAATTAACCATAAAAAATAAGAAAAATAACCGTGAACTTTGTTATTGTGTATACTTAGTTTCAAAATTCTTCTATAGAATTTATGTATATATATATATATATATATATATATATATATATATATATATATAGTGAACTTTTCTTATTACTGGGCCTTACAAAGTTACAATATAGTGTTACAACCTCTACATATAAATCAAATCAAATTAAATTAATACATTCATACACATATAGCCCAACGGTCTCCAAATAATCTGTTCTCTGAATTAATTTCTTTTATCGCCTTTGGAAATTAAACACCTTAATGGAAAAGGCAAAGAAGAATGCAAAGAGTACCACGAACGCAAGAGTAACAACTGCAACCACTCCTGAGAAATCGTGTTCGAAATCAAAATATTCTTTCAAAAATCCTTCACTATCACAGATTCGTTATTATTCTCAATCTTGTCGCTTAAATCTCCGAACTGGGACACAACCAATCTGTACAAGGTCCAAGCAACCGGACATAGATGATAGTTCCATTTCCACCACCCGGGCATCCTCCGATCTGTTATCAAACAAGGAAAGAAAATGAATAAAATTAACTTCATTAGTTCTTGCGTTATCTATATGTGCTAATGAAAGCTAGCAGTTTAAAGAATTATGGGGTCGCAATTAAGGACTTACGGGTTTTGGGATTATAAATCCTGAAAAAAGATTCCAGAGTCCATAGAACGCGGATGAAACAATGGCAGCAATGTTGTGGTTTGGTGTTACAGCAGCAGTCATAATGCCATAATAGGTGAAATACAACAATGTGAAGAACAAGAAGAATAGCTACCACAAGAATTTGGCAGCACTCCATTCAAATCCAATCATGGCACAAACTATGATACCATATACTGCAGCTTGTACAAAGACATATGGGATCTCAATCAGAACCTGCAATGAAAGATGAAATTTCATTAAGGAAACAGATAATGTGGTGATAATTAAGTTAAGTTTCTTAATTTAAGAAAACAAGGATATGGTAAAGTTTGTAACACATGAAATTAATTAGGTACCTGAGCAAAGGCATATGGCAAGGCTGAATACATTCCTGCAGCTCTTTCTCTGTAAAAGACTGTCCGTTCTACGTCCACGACTGGCTGTACAGATGAGGCATTCTGGACTCCAAGGAAGATAACAGCAGCAGACATAGATCCCATTGCGTTAAACACGTCTTGTTGACTTGAACTGCAATTCAGAATATCAGAATTAAATTAAAATTAGGAAAGAGATGCTAAAAACTTGAAGTTTTGAGCAGTTGTTGATTCATCATCTGTAACTTACGTTTTGGTGCCAAGATCCCAGAAGATTGTCCCAAACATGATGGCTATGAAAGTGGTGAAAAGAAATCTCACTGCAGTGTATGGCGGGTTGCGCCAATATGACCAATTTTGTTTCCATAGACAAGCAATGCATTGGATGAGGAAAGGCTATGAATATTGAGTAGGAAAAAAGAGATCCTTTGAACCGGGAGCAGGATTGCTCAGCTCTTGAATAAGAGCTTTGTTTCTCCTGAAACATAAGGCCATTTATTTGTCAAAGCTTCAAGAGCAAATTCAAGGTACATAACACAATGAACTAGGCAGTAATGGAACCTACCTGTACAGATCTGAATTTTTGTAAACATCAGTGAAATCCACCCCTAGAACTATTTCTTGTGCTGAAGTGGTAACTTCCAACATCCAAGTTGCTGGATTGTAACTATCTTTGATTTTACTGACTCCCTCAATTCCCTTGATGAAAGGTAAAAATGCATATGTATTAGCAAGCACTCAAGTTTGAAGTAAATTAATATTCACCAATTGTAGTTCACTAGTTCTCCATTGTAAATAACATCTCACCTCAAAATACTTGATTAGATGGGAAGAATGGCGACCCAATGGAGAGCTAGTCCTAATGCACTCAAGTCCTATTAGGACCCATCTCACCGAATTCAACATTGGGTAACGGTTTTAATGGATAATGGAACCTTCAATTCGGTGGTAAACCTTCAATCCCATGTCACACAAATAGGAACCCAAGTAGCCTTGATAACATAATATAATGTACAGGAAATTCACCTAGCAGCCTTGATAATACAATACATGCACCCAGCATATATATATATTTATAAGAAATCCACAAACCCTTGATATCACAAGGCATTTACATAGAAAGCAAGCCTTAAAATCATAGAACAGTACATGCGTATATAGATATGGATAATTAATCTTTAAACCAAAACACCACAGTAGGCCCTGGCAAAACATTTGGCTTTCCGACCCTCATAATGTGCAAAACAAATGAGAAGATATAGTGACAGACTGACAGGCAAGTAAGATAAATCCATGAATCTTTAGTTCTTGGCACTAAATGCTCATGCTCGTCTGGTAGTTCTTAAATCTAATATGTAAGAGGGATAGGGAATTTTTTATTTTTTTAAGGGCAATTTCCATGAAAAATCCTAAGTTTCTAAAATATTACGCCTACGAACCTGATCCAAAACTAATTACGCAAATATATTTTTAGGACATAAATACCCTCCACTCATAAAAGTATTTACAATTTGACCATTGAAATGGTCAAAATTTTTGTGCGGATGAATTAAAAAAAAATCAAAGAGTCACAAATAATCAACACAATTCCCAATTTTGTGTATAATCCCTAATCCCCAATATTACAAAGGATCACCAGAATTACAAATAATCACCAATCTCCAATATTACTAAGAATACCCACAAGATTTGATTGATTTGATGTTTTTGGAAAGCGCAAATTGAATGAATGACATGCATGATGTTGACGTGACATTAAGTGGATTGGAGATTCTTAACAATATTGGTGATTATTAGATAAATTGGAGTTTGGATCCCCTGCTTGGGCTTGGATATGCTTGGGTGATATGTCATAATCTGGATGCTCTGCTTTTTAGTTGGGTGATGTGCAGATGATCCAGATCATGACACATAACCCAAGCACCAAGCAAACCCAAGTAGAGGATCCTCATTCGATAAATTGGGAATTAGGGATTGTGGATTCTGTTTATTTTTTGGGATTATACATAAAATTGAAGATTCAGTACAAAAAATTCGAGGGACATTGAATGACTAGCATTAAATGTTGACGTGACATAAAGTGAATTGAGGATTCTTAACAATATTGGTGAATATTAGATAAATTGGGGATTGAGGATTCTATTTATTTTTGGGGATTATACATAAAATTGGAGATCCTGTACAAAAATTCGGGGGACATTGAATGTCTAGCAGTAAATGTTGACGTGACATAGAATGAATTGGGGATTCTTAACAATATTGGTGATTATTAGATAAATTGGGGACTGGGGATTCTGTTTATTTTTGGGGATTATACATAAAATTGGTGATTCTATACAAATTGGTCAAACTTCAATTTTAAGGGTAATTTCATCCAAAAAAAAACAGTAATAGGTGTATATCCGTAATCTGTTTTAAATCCGGTTTGTAGGCATAATTTTTGGGAAACTTAGGATATATTATTCATGGAAATTGCCCTATTTTTTAATTTAATTTTCTTAAATGACCTTAGGGAGGAGCATATGGTTATTATGTTTGAGAGCATTATAATAACGGGAATTTTTATTTTTTAATATAATTTTAACGGGAAGAAGTCCTGCTTTGTTTCCTTGTATTTCAACCGATCAGTGCCCTCGGGTAACAGGATTGAAAATAAAAAATAAACTTTCCCACACTCTTGAGGGTACTAATTAAAATGATATGCAATCCAGAATTACAGTACCCTATATTCTAAATTTCCAAACACACATTCTTCACAAAATGAGCACTCTGTTTTTCCTCTGTTTTCTTCATGTAAAAATTGAAAAATACAATTTACAACTTATACACACAACTCCTACGCTAGGAACTTCCAGACAAGACAATAGTGATGATAAGTTTGGAGCATCTGCTTAGATTTTTCTATACTTGGGTTTGCTTGTATACTAAGATCATAACACATAAAATATTTTCTGTTTTTATTATATTTTGTTAAAATTTATTTTGAATGATTTTTATTTTCAATTTATAAAATTTAGAAAATGTTTTTGGTCTTGAAAAAATTTGGTGTGCATTATCAAATGCAATGAATGAAAAAACCATTGAGCATGTTCAATTTTCATTTTGCTACACTTCCTATGATTATCAAACACAAGCCCTGGACCTAAAGGTGAAAAGGATTTAAATAATTAGAGAGCCAGATTTGTTAGCCCACAAGCTACCAATTTATACAGCCTCATGCTTTCTGAGTGTTCAACAATTATTATGAATGTCATTTCTTTTTGTTAATCAGTGCTTTGATGTTGGTAATCAGGAGTGAAGGGTGCTGTCGAATGCCTTGTCAAGGTAAGATTGCATATGCAGAAGATGAAGGATCACCTAAATTAATAAATTAACCCAAATAATTTGGAGAATCTTGAGTGTAGCATTGCCAATTAAGGAAAAGAAAATGATGTTAGGCAATGCAATTTCTTAAATTGAGTAGATGATTTCTGAAAATACAGTAATTAATTTGCCAATGCAATTTCTTCTCATTATAACCCTTGCATGCAGTTGCAATCAGAAAAAAACTTACCCTTTGTGCTATGATATGTTGATTTAATTCAAAAGAAATCCGTATTTCAAAAGAATATATAATACTCTCCAAGAGATGCTAATGACCATAAACTTATCCTTTTTTCAAAAGAATATTACATCTTGCTCTTTCCTCTCTTCTTCCAAATTCAATAAGTGTGGTGATGTTCAAGATTTTATATATACTCTGCTCTTATTTACCTGGGAGGAAAAAAAAAATGAAATTTCAAAGACAAATGTGCCATTAATTAATTAAGGCTTAACACTAATGATCATTAATCAAGCTAATCGTGAAGGATCATTAAGAGAGTAGGTAAAGCTACCGAAGGGAAACAAAACAGAATTTGAATAACAAATCAACCTTATTGAAAATAACATGGCTAATAAATTATCACAAGGCATTAATTCGTTAAAAAAAATTAAACATTAATTCATTTATGAAATATTCAATCTAAAAGTCAAATAGTCCAAGTCTTGAGTATCAAACTTAAGAGCAAATAAAATTCAAAACACTCTTATAAACAACCATGCAAATATAAAACACCTCAACGAATTAACAAGTTTAATAACAAATTTCATAAGAATCCCTACGATAGCAAATCTAGACTTGAATAATAACTCTGATGCTGTCGATTGATGTGGTCTCATCTCCTTCCCTGAAATAAATTATAAACAAGGTGAGTTTACAGAGAATTTAATGCCCTTAAAATATGGATTACATTTTCAAATTATTACTAATCAGATTGTATGTATGAATTTAATACCTGCATGCTACATATATATACTTCTTGTTGGATGACAGCGGGTTAGAACATGCGTGGTACGAGGTACGGAAGGAAATGAAGACGAGTGGAATCAGCATCCCATTCTAACTCATCCCACCACTGTTTCTCAGCTGAAATCCTTTTGAAACAATTCTTGGCACTGTTTGAATCAAGAGGGAGCTTCTTCAGCTTTGGGCATGATTTCACATGGAGAAGTGCCAAAGAAAGGAAGGGTAAGGCATGCCTATATATGCTCTTTAACTCAGGTAGGTCAATCAAATCTAAACGTTGGAGTCTTGAAAAAATGATTGAATTTTCTTCAAACTTTGCAACTTCATCATCATCATCACATATAACTTTTTCTAGAGACTGGCAATCAAATATTTTAAGATCATGTAGGCTTGGAATGAAAATAAGGCATGTCAAGTCCAGGATATTGTGACACGTGTGTATTCCTACATGAATAAGGTTTTGGAAATATGTATCACACGTGATATTAATAATATTGTCAACAGGTACGGGTGCAACCTCTGCCTTCCTTCTCTTCTCAACATAATCACTCCTTATCTCCTTCAAATTAACACAACTAACAATTCCAAGAAACTTTAAACGCTTCATATCTTTTAGAGTTGACAATTGGAGTGAAGTCGATTCGTCACAAAACTTGAGGGTTAAACCAAATGTGCGACTTCGTAACTTGTGGGAACTCTGTAATAATTGGAAGGCTGGAATACTTTTGATGGTAATGCTCAAGCGCTCAAGGTACTCCAAGCACTCTAACTCCGCCAACAAGCCTTTATTATCCCCAGCAAAAACATTTTCAATCACTGACGTCGTCTCACATGTAGAACCAGAACCAGAATTTTTCATATCCAACACTCGTAACATTGAAAGACTTGATATCACTTGTTCTGGAATAATATCAAGTGGAATATGAGTCAATTTTAGAAATTTCAAATTTACCAAATTCTTAAACTCTATTGGCAACTCTCTTATACTGGTCCAACCTAAATCAAGAAGTTGCAAAGAGACCAATCCATTAATTCCCATTGGTAATTCAGTCAGACTCTAGTTATATGACAGGTCCAAAACTCTTAAAATAGGCATAAATTGGAAGAAGCCACTTGGAAATGTCTCCAATTTACTTTCTCTCACCACCAAAGTTAAGAGATTGGGGCATGTAGGTGTTTCATTTAGTTTCTCCTCCTTGATAGCATTACCCAACAATGATACTCTTTCTGCCTCCTTCCATTTTGAAATCTCACATCCTTCGATTAACTCATCATCCTGTTGTACAACAAACCTATCCATCTTGCTTCCACAGTCACGACCTATCCATAATGCCATGTCACGTATTACATCATGCATCGGAAAAAAAATTTCGTGATCAGAACTCTCCAACAAACACGCTAGCTTTAAACTTTCAATAATATCACGTCCTTCATTTCGGGCCTCATTTATGTTGTCAAATTCACCTAAAAACCCCGCCCCTATCCATAAGTCCACAAGGGATGGAACCCAGATGTCACGAGCATATAGAGAACAATAAATGAAACAAGATCTAATTGTGTCGTTGGATAAGCTATCGTAACTCAACTTCAGACAAGGGAAGACCGAGTTATTCATACCTGAAATCTTTGATGGAGCCTTCTTTAAGGCTTTCAATGCTTGTTTCCATTCCCGCAGTGTCTTCTTGCTAGCCATGGCTCTACCAATCGCAACCAATGCAATTGGCAAACCGCCGCACTCCTC
>JAESVK010051044.1:0-11494 GCA_017140935.1 Hamamelis virginiana | reverse complement strand
CTTATCATATATGTTAGAACATATTAGATAAGTTATACCTTCCATATATAGATAACATGAAACTTAATATACCCTTTAGGATTGGTTTTAGGGCATACTTCTAACACAGGTTTGTCCTAGTGTCATAACACAAATGACTTGAGACTAGTCATTCTCCATATTGAGCAGACATAACCTGTGCTAGTCTATCCGGATTATTAATGCCCAATAAATAATCCTATGACTAGGAATATCTAAGAAAGAAATCTTTAACAATATAAGTCTCCTAATCTCAACTCTTGAGATCTTATATTGACATTCCTTCCAAGGACTTATCATGAATATAATAACAGAAGAATACATGATAATCAAAAGCCCATTTTATTAATGAATAATAATAATACATGAATCAACTTTATGTCCTAAATTACACCAGTGAGATTGGCTATTAGGGCATATTACTAACAAGGTTATACTAGCTCCATGGGAGGATGGTGAGTCTCGAGCCATCTGTGTAAAGACACTGTAGTAAACCTGTGGGTGCTTGTTAGAGAACAAGTCCACCGAACGTGACCAATATGAGTACAACTTATGGAATTCTATTTGTATGTCAAAAGCTACTCATGTGTATAGTCACATTTGTAATCCTTAGACTTGAGGCACCACTTGTTATCTTATGCATAAATTACTAGAGTTTGATAGTATCTCGTACACCCTTAATCACATGGATGTAATCGGTGCTCATTAGCTCTAGTGAGTTGTGTATGAAGTTAGGTGAGTGTGCAATAGAGGATCACCACCTTTAATATGAAAGGGCGAATGTCATAGTTAGTTCATAGATACTATCTCAATGAAGTCTTTGGCCAAAGCAGAAGGTAACCAAGGAAAAGTGTTTTCAGGGGATTACCTAATTGATATTATACTCTGATGAACTTGTAACATATGATTAAGTTAGGGTTTGACATGAATCCCTACCCAACTAACTTAATCATGACATTGTTTGGTGAGGGATTATCTATAGCAAGAAGGGTTCATTTATACGTTCGTATATTCACCCACACCTAAGGTACGTCATGACATATTGCTAGATGTCACTCATGACTAGTGAAGGCCTAGTGATAAGAGTTATCATTGAGGGAAAAATTGGAATTGTTCCAATTGAACCTAAAAATAGAAAGTTTTTATTTTGGGAGATATCGAGATGTCCCCTACCACTACTAGGTTGGGATGAACCCAATGGGTCACACACATAAGGATATAAGTGAGGTTCTTGAACTTGTGAGAGGAGTACACTCTGATTAAATATAAGTTTGATTTTAATTAATTAATGGTTAATTAATTAGGAGTGAAAGGATATCTAATCCAAGAGTGTTATTAACCAAAATAGGGTTAAATGGTCAAGCTAGCACTTGTAACTAAACACCCCAAAAGAGGAGATGACTTAAATAGAAAGAGGGAACCCTAATGGACATAAGTTTTAACTCATCAAAGGCTCCCTCCCTCTAGATGCCGCCACTCTCTCTCTCTACCTCTCAAAGCTTGGTCTTCTTCAAGTGTTGAAAAGATCAAGAAGGTTTAAGAACTCTTTTGTTCGTGTGGACTTGCATTGGAGGCCACCATACTTTTGGGGCTCGAGGTTTCGCGAGGACGATCATCAAAGAGGACGATCATCAAAGAGAACAAGTAAGTAAACTTTAATTTACTGTTTTAAATTATTGTTATGATTCGTTTAATCGTTTGAGTTCGATTCTTGGATGAACACCATAGAAAAATTTTAAATTCCTTTTCTGCTGCGTTTCCATGTGGTGATTCTTTCACAGACTTGATATTTATCATGCTGTAAGTGTTACTAGCAGATATCAGTCCAATCCAGGTATGGAACACTGGATTGCAATTAAGAACATTCTTAAGTACTTTAGAAGGACTAAAGAATTGTTTCTTATTTATGAAGAAGGTGAACTCAGAATTGATGGATATACAGATTCAGATTTTCAGTCTGACTTGGATGACAGGAAATCCACTTTTGGATATGTGTTCACCATAAACGGTGGAGCAGTTAGTTGGAAGAGCTGTAAACATGATACAACAGCGGATTCCACTACTGAGGCTGAGTACATTGCCACCTCCGAAGCCACCAAAGAAGCTGTTTGGATAAAGAAGTTTGTCTCTGAACTTGGAGTAGTTTCTACCATTGAATCACCAGTACCTCTGTATTGTGACAACAATGGGGCCATTGCTGAGGCCAAGGAACCAAGGTCTCATCAGAAGTCCAAACACATTGAAAGTCGATTTCATATGATTAGGGAGATCATTGCTAGAGGAGATATCTGTATTCAGAAGATTGCATCTGCGGATAACGTAGCAGACCCATTCACTAAGGCACTGACTCTTCAGAGTCTTGATCGACATCTTGAGAAGATGGGGAAGAGATACATGGGCGATTGGCTTTAGTGCAAGTGGGAGATTGTTAGTAGTATGCCCAAATAGCCAATGTCATTTGTGTAATTTGGGATATGAACTTGATTCATGTATTATTGTTATTGATTGATAATATGGGCATTTTGATTATCATGTTATATATTGTTATTGTGTTCATGATAAGTCCTTAGAAAGAATGTCAATATAAGAACTCAAGAGTTTAGATAAGGAGACTTATATTGTTATTGCATCTTTCTTAAATATTCCTAGTCATAGGATTATTTATTGGGCATTAATAATCCGGATAGATTAGCACAGGTAATGTCTGAAAGGTTTTGTGATTAACAGCCATGGATTCGCAGTGGAAGAGGAAAAAACAAAACTTTTTCTTTTATAAAATAATCCATGTTCACAAACCTTCAAGAATCTTTTCGAGCATGGGGTCATGTATATATAAAACCATACAAACAAGAATGAATATTTAACAACATAAATAAACCTTACTTGATTGTGCTTTTCGATGTAGCTTTCCTCCAAGTTTCAAAGAGATGAAACCTCCAAAGCGTATCCACACGAGAGTAAGATTCCTTGAACCTTCTAGTCTTCCACAACCCTTGTGAAACAAACTAGCATGGAGAGGGAGAGGAGAGAGAGAATTCGGCTATGGGGTTTGGGAACCCTAGAATGTCAAGCCTTAATGATTAGGGTTGCATCTCCTCATATTTATAAACTATCTCCTATTTAAGGAGTGTTTGGTTACTAGTGCGAGCATGACCAAACATCCTTGAATAGAGTAATCCTATTCTTGGTTAAGTTTGACTTTTAATTAATTAACTTCAAACATAACTCAAAGACAGGATTCCCCTCCCACAAGTTTAAGAAACTCACTTACTCTCTATTGTGTGAGACCCTTTGGGTTCACCCTAACCTAGCAGTGGACAGGGACATCTCTATGTCTCCTAAAAATAGAAACTTTCTATTTTAAGGTTCAATTGGAACGATTCCATTTTTGCCCTCATTGATAACACTTTATCAATAGGCTTTCACTGGTTATGAGTGACATCTAGCAACATATCATGACATACCCTAGGTTTAGGTGAATAGCAGAACTATGTGAACCCTTCATGTTATTTAATCCTTCATCCCCTAATGTCACAGTTAAGATAATAGGTATGGTTTTAGTCAAACCCTATCTTAACAACTTGATATCTGTCCCACAAAATATAATCTCAATAAGGTAATCGCAGTGAAACACTTTTCACTGTTTACCTATCACTCTGGCCAGAGGTTCCCTTTGAGAATTATCTTTGTGAACTTATACTGACATTCTCTCTCATATAACTGAGAGTGATGATTCCTTATTATACACTCATCCATCTTCATGCATAACTCATTAGAGCCAATGAGCACCGATTACAACCTTATGGATAAGGCTGTACAAGATACTATCAAACTCTAGCAACCTATGCATAAGACAGCTATGGTGTCTCAGGTCTAAGGACTACCAAATAAATGGACATAACACTAGAATATTCCTTTGAGAGAACTACCATAGGAATATTCTTTGTAGATCATGTTCTGTGTACATATTCTCTAATATGCACCCACAGATTAACCTAAGTGTCACTACACTGATAGGAAAGACTACCTATCCTCCATATGAGTTGGTTTAAATCTGTGCTACTCTTCAAACGGTTAATTAAATATCCACTTTAATAAACCTTTGAGTAGGAACTCTTTTAGAATAGATGTATATGAGAAATATCAGTCTCTCTATCTCAACACCTTGAGATGCATATTTCTCTTATCATTTATTCATGGACCTTATCATATATGTTAGAACATATTAGATAAGTTATACCTTCCATATATTATGATAATATGAAACTTAATATACCGTTTAGGATTGGTTTTAGGGCATACTTCTAACAATCTCCCACTTGCACTAAAGCCAATCACCATAGTATCGTATACTAGTCTTCATGAGACAAGGCTTTTAACACACACAGGTGTTAAGGCAAAGTAGATTCGTGCAAAACCCTTTTGCATATTATTATTTTCAATAATAGTATTCAAACTAAAATTCGCTGCCAACTCTGATGTCCTAGTAAATGAGACCTATGCTTTCAAAAGAAAACAATGTATACTAGACATTCTTTTAGGCAATCTGCAAATGGCTAACCATATAATTTCTTTATATGCAAGTATCTCATTCTTAAACTCCCTTTAAGAATTTACTTGTTTCTATTCTGAATCAATCATCAATATCTGCTAACAACTGTTTGCAGCATTTTTGTGATATTGATGTGAGTACACACTTTATAATTATATGAGTCTGATATTTCTCAAATATACTGCTCACATAATAATCCTTTCAAAAACCATTTTTGAAGAGATTTGAATTCCTATAACGATTATGGAATTCTTAATACTACGTTAGTATTAAAGTATGTACTTATAAAGAAAATAATTGATGACATTCCTGCTCTTACTAGTCCCTTTTAAAAACATGGTACTTTATGTATTAAACCCTTTAATTACATAAAATTTCCTTTAATGTTTTATAAAGGTATAGTTTTTCAACTAATGTGGAAATCATGTTTTCTAATAACTCTTTATTTAAGAAAACTCACATTTTAAAGTTTTATTTGAAATATCTCATATTATCAAATAATTTTTAAACTCTATCGTTTGACATTTTTAAGGTCTTATAGTGATATGAGATCTATGCAAATATTCTCAATATTTATCAAAGAAACTTTATCATTCACATCAGACATGTGAAAGTTCATGATGAACGGTTTGTAACTCGTACGAAGAGAGTGAAGCAGAATATCAGTCCCCATCTCTGAAGAGATATCCACACCAAGATCATGAAGGGCATGGATATTCCGGATCATCTTCAGGCAATGCTCATTAACAGATGTTTCTTCCACCATCTTACATGCAAAGAGCTTACCAACAGTGTTGTACCTTACAACCCTATTTTGCGACTCATATAGCTCTTTAAGATGTTTGATGATTGCATGTGAGCTATCTATGACCTCATGTTGCCTTTGGAGCTCATTGGTCATCGAAGCCATGATATAGCATCTCACTTGCACATCATCCTCGAGCCACTTTTTGTAAGTGTCTCATTCCTCTTCTGATGCCCCTTCAGGTAGAGCATTAGGGCATGGAGACTTAATGACATAGTCAATCTTATCAGCGGACAAAACAATTTTCAGATTTCTAATCCAGTCATTAAAGTTTGAACCAGTCAAACAGTTGTCATCAAGAATACGAGAGAGAGGATTTAGAGGTGCCATCTACAACAGAAAATAATATAAATTTCATATTAATAAAACATAAAAACTTTTGGTCTTTAATTTCTATGTTTCCTCCCACTATTTTGTTCAAATCCCATACACCCTAACATGAGACTTGGGAATTTCAAAAGATTGAATTTTCATAGCAGGGATTGGGGTCCCATTAAGAATTAGTAACCTCACATGTTAGTTTCTTGGATACTAACCCTTAATGAGTGGATAACTCTTTATCCTAATGCTTCACCTAAGCAAATTCCAATCATCCTTTAGCCTCTAAAACCGTAGTATCCTCACATAATAGTTTCTTGGATAGTACATTTTAGTCAAGTTACACCTACCATTCACATGAGTATGGTCAATTGAATGTGGCATCCCTCACATAATAGTTTCTTGGTAAGCCCCATTATCGCACCTCATGATATCCTATATGTAACAAGCCGGTTTGAACCTACATAATGAATGTGTTCCCACATATCTACAGCCAAACACATCCACCATAAAGACTCACCTTTCTTGTAATGGTAGGAGGCTAGGATAAAGCCCAAAGCTTCTTCCTTACAACTTGATTTTATGAAAATAGGGGTTTTGTAAAAGAGGGTCTCATTTTCATAACTTTTCATACATCACATGCATCACAAATATATATCACCATATATAAATAAAGAGGTTTAGACCTACTTTTATTATTAGTTCTCAATTATCCTCCCACTGTCCTTTGAGAGACTAGGGTAGATTCATTTTGAACATATAATAAATTAGGTCAAGGCCCTAATTAGCATACATCACAAATATATAAATGGGCCCAGGATAGATTATGGACTTTTAAGGGTGGGTTCAAATTTTGAGCTATAAAAGATGAACCCTATGTTTAAAAGGAGGGTTGGGTGATCGTAATTAAATCTATGTAACTATTACATAGTAACAAAAATCTTCCTATAAGATCTTTGATGTGCATGCCAAGTCCTTCCAAAGTTCTTGCTTTCCTCTCGTACATGACTCCACCAGGTTCCTTGAGTCCTCCACAAGATTCTTTGAATTACAATATAATAAATGTTAGATAAGTGCCCTAATACCAATTGTTCATTTGTGTTTAGGGTTTTATATTTCATTATATTATCTTGTATGAAACTTTATTCATTTATGATATGGCTATTTTTATCATGCAAACTTGTGTTTAATTACTGTTCATGATAAAGTCCTTGGATAGTATGATAGAGAGTTATATCTCAAGTGTTGAGATAGAGAGACTTATAACTCTCAAGTACATCTATCCTAAACTAGTTCCTGATCATAGGTTTATATATTTGGACAATTATAAACCGTTAAGATTAGCTCAGGTTTTACTAGCTCCATGGGAGGATGGTGAGTCTCGAACTATCTGTGTAGAGACACTATAGTAAACCTGTGGGTGCTTGTTAGAGAACAAGTACACTGAACGTGACCAATATGAGTACAGCTTATGGAATTCTATTTGTATGTCAAAGGCTGCTCATGTGTATAGTCACAATTGTAATCCTTAGACTTGAGACACCACTTGTTATCTTATATATGAATTGCTAGAGTTTGATAGTATCTCGTACACCCTTAATCATAAGGATGTAATCGGTGCTCATTGGCTCTAGTGAGTTATGTATGAAGATAGGTGAGTGTGCAATAGAGGATCACCACCCTTAATAAGAAAGGGCGAATGTCTTAGTTAGTTCACAGTTACTATCTCAATGGAGTCTTTGGCCAAAGCAGAAGGTTACCAAGAAAAGTGTTTCAAGGGTATACCTAATTGAGATTATAATATGGTGAATTAGTAACACATGATTAAGTTAGGGTTTGACATGAATCCATACCCAACTAACTTAATCAAGACATTGTTTGGTGAGGGATTATTTATAGCACGAAGGGTTCATTTACATGTTCGTATATTCACCCACACCTAGGGTACGTCATGACATATTGCTAGATGTCACTCATGACTAGTGAAGGCCTAATGATAAGAGTTATCATTGAGGGCAAAATTGGAATTGTTCCAGTCGAACCTAAAAATTGAAAGTTTCTATTTTGGGCGACATTGAGATGTCCCCTGCCACTACTAGGTTGGGATGAACCCAATGGGTCACACACATAAGGACATAAGTGAGGTTGTTAAACTTGTGAGAGGGTTGCACTCTTATTGATATATGTTTGGCTTTAATTAATTAAAGGTTAATTAATTAAGAGTCAAAGGGATATCTAATTCAAGAGTGTTAGTAACCAAAACAGGGTTAATGGTCATGCTAGCACTAGTAACCAAACACCCTAAGAAGAGGAGAGGCTTATTTAAAGAGAGAGAACCCTAATAGCCATAAGCTTGACTCTTCCAGGAGCTCTCTCTCTCTATTGCCGCCACTCTCTCTCTCTCTCCCTCTCCATGCTTGATTTTTCAATGTGTTGAAAGATCAAGAAAGTTTAATAACTCTTATGTTCGTGTGGACTTTCATTGGAGGCCGCCATACTTTTGGGGCTTGGAGTTTTTGCGAGGACGATCATTGAAGAGGACGAGTATTGCAAAGGAGCATCTACAAAAGGAACATGTAAGCTTTATTTATTGTTTTTAATTAAAGTTTGATTCGTTTTATCGTTAGAGTTCGATTCTTGGATGAATACAATGGGAAAATTTTAAATCGTTACTTTCCGCTGCGTTCCTCGATTGTATTCTTTCAGTGGTATCAGAGCCAACTCTAAACAATGATTCGAATCATGAATGGCTTGGTATGGCATGTATTAAAAACTGTTTTTTAATTAATTTGGGATTTGAGAAATCACCAATGTGAGATTCGGCCATGGGGCTTTAGTGCTTCTTATGTTTTGTTTTAAATAATTGCAACTAGGGTTTTGTATAGCCCTAGTGATGGACGGTCTCCATAGGGGCAGCCACTAGGGTTTAATCACCCTAGTAATTTCGGCCATTAGGGTTTTGGAAACCCTAAGTGTGATGACTAGAAATTAGGGGCTGCAATTAGGGTTTATAACCCTAGTGTAAATTCGGCCTATGTGGGGTTGGGAACCCTAGCAAGGTTTGAAAAATTTAGGGTTTGTAAACCTAAGTGATTTTCGGCCATTGATGAAGATGATGATGATGGAGGCACCATTAGGGTTTTAGAAACCCTAATCTTAATGGTTGAGAAATAGGAAACCAAATTTGATTAGGAATCCCCTAATTCATTTAGTTTCCTATTGGGTGTACTCTTACCTAATTACTATAGGATACTAATTAGGTAAATTCTAGTTGACCTAGGACTTAATTAATGTGATGAATTAATTAATTAAGTGGCTGCATATAGAGTTTAGGAAACTCTAATGATGATAAGGAAGTTTCCTATTTAAAATAGGATTCTAATTTTGCACTCCCTTTGATAGTCAAAGCTTGTAATGTTTGGAATCCTTATAAAATAGGAAAGCCATATATGATGACTACATTTTCGGGTTTACGAAATCCTAAATATTTATTTTGATTATATTTAATTCTTGCAATTTTAAATAATCAAAATTGGAAACCCTATAACCCTAAACCTTCTAAGTGAATTTCGGCCACACTAGAGTTTAACTAACCCTAATGTGTCACGGCCATGCATGAGCCTTGATTTCATTTTTTACATCTTCACTTATGTTTATTAAATGTTTTACATGATTTAAAATTGTTTTGGAACATTTTTGAAATTCAAATAGTGAAGAAAAAGATTGAAAGTGAAATTAGGGTTTTGGAAATCCTAATTGCCAATTTTGGGGATTTGGGTTTAAACACTTGGTGTTTTAGCTTTTTAATTCGATTAAATTGCATGGGGTCATCTACATTGATAAATTAATATGTCCTAAGTGTTAGTACATAAAAATATGTTGATTTGTATTGATTTATAAATTTTATAAAATCAAAACAGTGTGCTGTTTTTCCTGGACAGCAACTTACACCAAGTTGTAAATTGTTTAAAAATTGTTTTAATGTTTTTTACAACAGGCCACTTATCAACTTCACTAATATAAGGTCTTAAATAATCGTAGGAAGTGTTCCCATGATTTATTTTGACCTTTAGATAGCCGCATTAGGTTTTTTGTGACCGATACTCAAATCTGTCACGATTTGGAGTTAAAGTCACAAAAGACCCTAAAGTGATATCAAACGTTGGAATCACTTAACGAGACCCCTGCCATTGGAAAGAACACCGAAAATCCTAATGAAATGAAGTGTTCTTGAATTTAAAAAGGTGTTTTAAATAGTGCAAATATTTAATGCAAAACAGGGGCTGATTCTTGGTGTTTTAGAGAAAACACTAAAGTAAGGAGTTACTTAATTTTAATGCGATTAAAATTGACATCTATTTTCATGGGATGAAAGATAGATTAAAACATGCTTTTAATATATGCCATTGCCATTTATTACTTGTTCCTTTGTTTCTTTAATTTATTCAATGTGATTGTTTAAATTGTAATATGGAAAGTTATGGACTTAAAGACCAATTAATCTGGATGTGATTGGCCGCATGTGATGTGTATCTTTTATTGGTTGTAATTTAAAGTAGTTTAAATTATTTGTGATGTAATTTTAATTATGGGCTTGCATGCCTATTTCCCTCCTTTGTTATGTATCCCCTATTCCTTTATGCCCTTTCTTTATTTATGTAATTGTACATCAAAGATCGAGACGGTACATGGTGGACCCGAGGATGCATGGAGCAGTGGGAGGACAAAGAGAAGACCTTGAGAAGATCTTTTCTTTTATGTAATAGTTACAGGTTAAAATTGCGATCACATAACCCACATAAGACCTAGGGCTCAACTATTGGCTCTAGTTGGGCCCAACCTACAAGTCCATATTCTTTCCATTAGGCCCATATATATGTTAGATGTATGCTTTAGGGGCCCGTTAACCATATTATTATATGTCTTTGATGATAGTATCCCGTTCCTTTATGGATAGTGGGAGTATCATTAAAGTACTAATAGTAAAGAATGGCTAATAAAATATATGTGATATATAAATGCATGTGATGTATGTTAATATTCTGATGAGACCTAAATACCCCTTAATTTCAAATTTAAATTGTAAGGAAGAGGCATATGATTGCTTTATCCTAGCCTCCTACCATTACAAGATAGGGGAATCTTTATGGTGGATGTGTTTGGCTTCAGATATGTGGGAACACATTCATTCTGAAGGTTCAAACCAGCTTGTTACATATTGGATATCATGAGGTGCGATAATGGGGCTTACCAAGAAACTATTATGTGAGGGATGCCACATTCAATTGACCATACTCATGTGAATGGTAGGTGTGATTTAACTAAAGTACACTAACCAAGAAACTATTATGTGAGGTTTGTTAGATATGTGCCGTAAAACCAATTGTTCTGTTGAGTTTAGGGTTTTATATTTCATTATATTATCTTGTATGGATATTTATTCATTTATGATATGGCTATTTTTATCATGTAAACTTGTGTTTAATTACTGTTCATGATAAAGTCCTTGGATAGTATGATAGAGAGTTATATCTCAAGTGTTGAGATAGAGAGACTTATAACTCTCAAGTACTTCTATCCTAAACTGGTTCCTGATCATAGGTTTATATATTTGGACAATTATAAACCGTTAAGATTAGCTCAGGTTTTACTAGCTCCATGGGAGGATGGTGAGTCTCGAACCATCTGTGTAGAGACACTATAGTAAACCTGTGGGTGCTTGTTAGAGAACAGGTACACTGAACGTGACCAATTTGAGTACAGCTTATGGAATTCTATTTGTATGTCAAAGGCTGCTCATG
>JAESVK010051021.1:0-10233 GCA_017140935.1 Hamamelis virginiana | reverse complement strand
TCTTTTGCGGTCAAAAGGTGACTCGCTATTATATTATGCTTGTCTCTCTTTTTTTTATTTCGGCCTCTTAGCCGTTCTTTATTAATATGCCTATTGTTCATATATCTCTGTAACACTGTTCCCACATAGTAGGATGATACTTCTTAAGATAACGGCCGTTAATTGGCCGATTATGAATGTTTGAATCCATATCCTGCAAGTGATAGGCTCCGCCTTTTAATACTTTATAAATCTTAAAAGGTCCTTCCCAATTTGGGGACCATTTTCCAAATTCATTACTCTTGGTACCGACTGGTAAAATAACTTTCCAAACTAGATCATTTTCAACAAACGTCTTAGGTCGAACCTTCTTATTATAAGTTCTAGCGACCTTATCTTTTTGTGCTTTTAAATGATCAAGTGCCATAAGCCTTATTTCATGAAGGTCTTCAAGTTCGATCAACATGGCATCTGAATAATCTTGATCTGATAAACAATTTTGTTGCGCCACTCTCATTGACCGAACTGTTATTTCCATTGGTAAAACGGCATCATGACCATAAGTCAACTCGAAAGGAGTTACTCCTGTACTTTCTCTTTTAGAATTCCTGTATGCCCATAATGCTTCAGACAAGAACTCATGCCAAACCCTTGGGTTATTTTCTACCATTTTTTCAATATTGAGTTTCAGAATTTTGTTGGTTGATTCGGCCTGTCCATTGGCTTGAGCATAATAAGGTGTTGAATGAATTATTTCAAAACCATATTCTTTTGCGAAAGCCATTACTTCACTACCAGTAAAAACTGATCCTTGATCGGCCGTAATTGTTTGCGGAAGACCAAATCTGTGGATAATGTTTTCTTTGAGACATTTTATTATTTCGGTATGTGTGACCGTTTTTAGGGGAATAGCCTCAACCCATTTTGTAAAATAATCAGTGGCAACTAAAATGAATGCATGTCTTTTAGAGGATAGTGGGAAAATTTTACCGATTATATCAATGGCCCATCCTCTAAATGGCCAAGGTTTTACAATGGGATGTAGTGGAACAGCAGGCACATGTTGAATTGGGCCATACCTTTGACAAGCTTGACATCCTTTAGCATACTTTATGCATTCATTAAATGAATTCGGCCAAAAATAACCGTATCGTCTTATAAGCCATCTCATTTTTATGCCGGCTTGGTGTGCGCCGCATATTCCTTCATGAACTTCGGCCATAACCTGCATTGCTTTTTCTTGTGATATGCAGAGTAGTAATAGGCCGTCAGGGCTCCTTTTATACAATTCGTCATTTAACAAAACAAATTTCAATGAAAGCCTCTTGATTTTGATGTTAGTTTCTTTGGTCGGATCTTTTAAATACTCAATGATAGGAAATCTCCAATCATTTTGAGTAATATCTAAATTCATTATTTCATGGTCGACTAAAAATAGAATTGAAGATTCAACTCTTTTTTCAATCGTGACTGTCTTTTTGAATATTCCTAGAGGAATTTTGAAACCTGAGGCTATTTGGGCCATTTCATTGGCCTCGTTATTTTCACTTCTTGGAATAAATTGCATTTCGACCTCGATAAATCGGTCAATTAAATCTTTGGCTTTGTAATAATACTTGATTAGGGACTCACTTAAACATTTATATTCCCCTGTTAATTGTTTAATAACATGTTGGGAGTCTCCCTTAATTTTTACAGCCACTACCCCTAAATCAAGTAAAATTTTGAGGCCTATAATTAAAGCTTCATATTCGGCCTGATTATTTGAGCATTCGAAATCCAATTTGAGGGAAAAACAAGTTACCTTTTTCGTAGGCGAAATGATAATAATTCCTGCTCCAACACTTTCCTCCGTTCTTGAACCATCAAAAGTAAGGGTCCAAGGTGCCAAACCAATATTACCAATCTCAATACTTGGAAATATTTCGGGCTCGAGATCGATATTGGGATGATCAGCTAAAAAATCGGCCAACGCCTGTCCTTTTATTGCCTTTTGAGGGACATATACTAGTCTGAATTCAATCAACACCAAAGTCCACTTGGCGATTCTTCCTCTTACAATCGGTCTATTAAGCATGTATTTAATAACATCGGTCTGAGAGATAATATAGACTTCAAAAGGAATCATATAATACCTTAATTTAATACAAGCAAAATATAAAGAAAAGCATAGCTTCTCAATCGCATTGTATTTTATTTCTAAATTGTTCAAAGATTTACTTAAATAAAATACGGCCTGTTCGTAGCCGTTTTCTTTGTCCTGGGCCAACATAGCACCCAATGAGCTTTCAGAGGCCGATATGTATAATTTGAGCGGCTTCCCTTTTATTGGCGGCATTAAGACAGGTGGTTTGCACAGATATTCCTTTATCTTTTCGAAGGCTTCCTGGTGATGCTTTTCCCACACGAAATCATCCTCTGACCGAATCTTTAACAAGGGTGAGAATGCTCTGGTTTTGCCTGCACAATTAGAAATAAAACGGCGCAAGAAATTAATTTGGCCGAGGAATCTTTGTAACTCTTTCTTATTAGATGGAGCATTAGCATTTTGAATGGCCTTGGTTTTATTGATATCGACCTCAATACCTTTTTGGTGGACTAGAAATCCTAAAAAATTACCGGCCGATACTCCGAATGCACATTTTAAAGGATTCATCTTCAATTTGTGTTCTCTCATCTTTTCAAAAGATTTTTTTAGATTTGAGAGATGTGTTTCAATATTGGTCGATTTGACCACTACATCATCCACGTAAACCTCCATGAATTCTCCAATGAATTCATGGAAAATAACATCCATTGCTTTTTGATAGGTCGATCCAGCGTTAATTAGTCCAAAAGGCATGACTACCCATTCAAAAGTACCAATGTTACCTGGACACCTAAAGGCGGTCTTGGATATATCTTTTTCGGCTATAAAGATTTGGTTATAGCCGGAATGGCCATCCATAAAGGACAACATTTGATATCCTGTTACCGAATCAACCAGCATATCGACCACTGGCATAGGGTATTCGTCTTTGGGAGAGGCTTTATTAAGGTCTCTAAAATCAATGCATACCCTAAGTTTCCCATTTTTCTTTATTACTGGGACTATATTAGATATCCAGTCCGCATATTGGGCAGGTCGTATAAATTTGGCCTTGAGTAACCTATCAATTTCTTCCTTGACCTTTGAATGGATTTGTGGGGCCATTCTTCTTGGTGGTTGTTTATATGGCCTAAATCCTTTTTTGATTGGTAGTTTATGCTCAACTAGAGATCGGTCAAGGCCTGGCATCTCATCGTAATCCCAAGCAAAGCAATCTCTATACTCTTTTAACAGGTCAATCAATAGGATTTTATCTTTTTCTGGAAGGCTTTGATTAATATATATCGGCCTATTTTCTCCTAGAGAAACTTCTTGTAATGGATCTTTAACTTCGGCCGTTTCGTCATTAAGTCTTTTTGGCTCAAGATTCAAATCTTGCCATGTAATTTCATCGATGTTTTCATCGACGCAGTCGGCTAGACTAGCCGACATATTTCTGGTGGCTTCAGATTCGATCAAGTACGCTGTAATCCGAGCCAAAGTTTCTTTGCATTTTTCTTTTGTCTTCTGATCCATGAATAACTTTGGGAAAATTAATTTAGGCTATCTACGTCCAGAGAGGATGTAGCGACCTTGGTTGGTCGGCCATATTTGTCTATACCGGAGAATTGTAATGGCATAGCTCCAAAATTATATAATTTTGACTCAACAACATTAGTTGGAATCGGGAAAGGATTGTTATCCGCTTCAATTAATTCGGCCTTACAATCCTTCCACATGATTAACATTTGATGCAAGGAAGAGGGGACACACATATTAGCATGTATCCAATCCCTTCCCAGCAAAGCATTGTAGTTGGCCTCTGAGTCCATTACGAAGAATGCTGTTAATCTAGATGTACTGCCAACCGTTACCTCTACAGGCGTTATTCCTAATGGCTGTACTGGGCTGCTAGTAAAACTGGCAAGCGAAATTTCGGCCGGTAGAAGATCGGCCTTTGTTTTTCCTAATCTCTTGAAAACGGAAGTTGGTAAAATATTGACCGAAGCCCCATTATCAATTAGGACTTTAGAAATTGGTTTTCCGTTGAAATTAGCTTTTATATACAGTGGTCGAAGATGTTTAGTCATGTTACTTGCCGGTTTTGGGAAACAGATCCCACCACAAGTCATACCTAATTGTTGTTTGACCAACGATTCTGGTCGACTATCATTTGAAGATAAACAAATGGTTAATCGGCCATCTACTTTAACATCTATATCATCTTCTAGATACTTTGGTTGGTCTTCTTTTGTTTGAAATTCACAAGGTAGGGTAAAGACCATGTTTACCTGAGTTTCAATTGGCAATGTCCCAAATTGGATGAAATGTTCTCCGGGTTGCCTCTGATTGTCTTTCTCTTCTTTTCGACCACCAGGTTCTATTTTGCCCCCTTTGTTGTTGTCAGCCCGAACCCACTTGTTCTGGCCAATTCTGATACCTCCTGTTCGTGCTAGAATTTGCTTTCTCTGTTCCGCGAATCTCCTCTGTGCACGCCTCAATTGTGTTTTGGTTAATTCGGTCTCCCTGTACTGAGGGAACTTAGGATGTCTAACTTGCAACCATTTGTTGTTAGGCTGTGTTTGTGGAGGTTTGACCATTCTAGGTCGAGGAGATATTTCCATTTTCGCCCCAGGGGATGATGGCTTCTCTCTATTTCCTTTGGCCATCCAGGCCTGAGGGGGTTTTTCGACCTTATTTTTTGGGGATGGCAGCTTCTCTTTATTGGAGTTAACCCTTTTTTCAGGTGGAGACTTGTCGGTCTTGCTTCCTGACGATGTCCCTTTTTTGTCGCCGGTATTGCTCAATCCAGCATCCTCAAGTAGCAGGTCGTTCTTCAGAGATACTTTAAAACTCATGCCTTGAGGGCTGAAGGCCTTTTTGACCTCTCTGGAGCCAATCTTGCCCTTACGGTCCTGGGCTTGGAACTCAAAATCCGGCTTGTAGTCTCCCATTGATGGCCGGCGGCGTTTGTTTTCGATGATAGTTCGTTCGACCACATTTGTAGCATTGGTGTAATGCGATTGCTGCTTTGGCCTAGCCAACTCCATGAAACATCTTCCACAATGGACTGGATATCCATTGATTAAGCTATATTGCTGGAGTGATTGTTTCGACCATTTCCTATATTTGTGATAGGTGCCTGTAAAAGCATAATCTGCCGGATTCGGCTCCCTCCTCGTAATGTTGAGTTTTCTCATGGCCGGTTGTTTATGAGATTCGGCCTCCACACGATTGTCCGAGGTGATTTTTCCTTTGCCTTTTTCTTTAGCCGCGTCTGGTGTTGGTGGGGCGGCCACTTGCTTTTTTGACTCCTGCATATACAGCATGTTAATAGAAAACTCTGGAGGGAAAGGATCATCCTCGTCAATTACATTCACATTTTTATCGGTTTCACTGAATTTCAACTTTTGTTCACCGATAGATTTTTGGATTGCATCTCTTAGAACGATGCAATTGTTTGTATTATGCGACCATAAGTCATGCCATTTACAATATTTTTTATTTTTTATTTCATCTCTTGATGGTATGACATGGTTTTCAGGTAACTTTATCTGTCTATCTTTGAGTAGAAAGTCAAAGATCTGTTCTGTTTTTGTCACGTCAAAATCGTATTTTTTCTCTTTATAATTACTGCTATTCGGCCTCTTTTGACCGTTTGATTTTGATTCCGTAACATCTGATTTAGCCCGTATTAGGGCTTTGCATGAATATGGCCTTGTTAGAGCTAATTCGGCCAAGGCGACTTCATTTTCCTGGTCTTCCTCATCATCATAGGTGACCTCAAGGTACCCAGTATCTCTGTTTTGGTTCCTATAGTAGGTCCCTCTAGAGGATATCTTCCTCTGGTTTTCTTCTTCAAGAATCTTTTCATATCTAGAAACTGATGATAAGAGGTGTCCTAGGTCGATGAATTCTTGACCCATAAATCTTTTCCTATTTTCAATATTAAGGCCACCCATTACCATTTTTACACAATCAGATTGTGATAAGGTGGTCCTACATTTATTCTCTGCAGTACGGAATCTAGAGATAAATATCTCTATTTTCTCTCCTGGCTCTTGATACATGCGAGCCAAATCTCCGACCGTAACTTCGGCCTCTGCTCTATAGAACCTAAGATGAAATATACGTTCCAATTCCTGCCAAGTTGTTATTGACCCTGGTGGCAGGTTTACATACCAATCAAAGGCCGAACCCGTCAAGGAATTAGAAAATAGCCTTAATTTGAGGAAGCTATTGGCCGCAGCTATCCCACATTGGGTAGTGAATCGGCCAACATGTTCATAGGTGGATTGTTTGTTATCTCCCGAAAATAACGAGAAGTCTGGAACTTTGTACTGTCTCGGGAACTCGTATAGTTGGTCGTTATAATCCGGATATGGTTTGCAATACGCGGTCCTGATGTTAGGACTACATAGACCACCCATTTGTTCTCTAATTATTTCGGTGACCTCATCCCTGTTGAGGTAAGGTCGATTTGGATGAACTGGTTCAAACATATTTCCACCTAGCTGATTTCCTAAGGGATATTCGGCCATATTTTGTTGGCCGTACATGTGATGGACATGGGGTATAGGTATGGGATTGTGTGGAGTTTGGACTTGGGGGTATGCCTGTGTGTATTGCCCACTATTCTCTATAGGCCCCATTGGCACATTTTGGACTGGAGAACTGAAATTGGGTTGCCCCCCAGCACTCGTTGCTTGGGTTTGGCCGAACGTCTGTTGCCCCCCAGGTATTGGGGAACTTGTAATGTTATTCGGTGCATAATTCATAGGAACTTCCTTTGTTCCACTTGGGCCAATATGTGGCCTATACACAAGATTATTGTAAGTCGTGTGTATGGGGGTATTGAACATTTGGTTTTGGTTGATATTGCCCATTTGACTTACTGGTTCAAAATTTATGTTCGGCCTTTGTTGTATTTTAACTTGGCCGTATTGAAAATTCTGATTTTCTGCCAGATCTGTATTACGGCCTCTGTTTCTAACATTTGAGGCCGAGTCTTGATTCATTGCAGGACCGAGTTTTTCGGTCATAAAATCCATTACCCTATCCATATTCGATTTCAGACCACTGGCCACCATTTGGTTAGACTCTGTGAAAGTCTTTAAAATGTTGGCCATTTGGGACATCATTGCTTGGCTTTGCTCATGCATTCTCTCATCAAAATGCATCCTGCATGCGGCTAAGACATTAGTAGCCATAGCCTGTTCTTGGGTTTCTCTAAATTCCTCAAGTCTTGCTTGAGTACTTGAGGCGGTATCATCAGGTGAGTCAGATGCCTCTACACTTTCCTTGGCTTTATCTCTCGTGTTATCTTTCTTAGGAGCCATAGAAACAAATTATTTTAACACTCAGGCTCCCATCGGGCGTGCCAAAAATGTTGGCGGCAAACCGGTTTTCTAGAGAGATGTGTGTGAATTGCGGGCGTGCCAACTACAATCAATCAAATGAATGTAGGTTCTCCTTGCCTTGAAGCCTCAAGGACTTTTGCAATGTTAAATATAAAACAAATGAGATTGGAATGTAATAAACTCAAAATAAACAAATACGTACCATATGTTGGCTGAGTACAACTTGTTCTAAAAAGAGCCTCCAATAAAAATGAACAGAGACTGATCCCTGACCAAACCAGAGTTTGGATTCTTCAGTTACAATAGATTACTCCTAAGAAAATGAAAAGCGACTAGGAAAGCTAAAAACAAGACTAAAAGATTAAAAGCTGATGCTTGATTTTGATCGTGGATCCTCTGTTTCTTTGTCCCTTTCAGCTTTTATAGAGGCTGAATGTGTTCGTAACTAATTCCATGTGTCAAATCCCAGTTGGCTAAAGGTTATAGCCGTTCCACATTTTATGGGATTAGTTGAGATCGTGTATCTTCAATATCTTTGATTTGGTCTTCATATATGAACGTGCATTTGAACTCCCAGCCAGATGTTGCCACGTTGCCACGTTTCTCATCAGATATTAACATGCATTTGAGCTCCTCATCAGATGTTGCCACGTGCCTTTCATGTATTGGCTGTATCAAAGTTACCAAGGCCATATTTGATAGATGATATCTTGTTGGCCTGTTCTTTTTATGGCCAATATTTCATAGACCGAATATATATTGTCTTTTCTTAATTTCGGCCTTCTAAGAATCTTGTTTCGAGATTTTCGGCCTTCACAATCATTGACCGATTTTTAGTGTGGTAACAGTATGCTATATATGTTTGCATGAGAAATGTTAGAAAAACACAGTAATTAGCTTAATTAGGCTATCCATGAATAGAAATGGGAAATAAATGTATGCTCACATATATATATATATATGGAGTGGTGTACGTAGAGCCTAGCTACTATGAATTGAGATGATCTATTTTTCATTCATTTGACTATTCAATTAGTAGCTAGGCCGGCTTTAATTTTTTAATATAGCAGTCCTTGGTTTTTTATTTTAATTTCTTTGTGTATATATATATATATATATATATATATATATATATCTTGAAGAGGAGTAAACTACTACCCTATTATTATAGAATTCTGTAACTGACTGATACCTATGACCTCGAAGAACCTTGACCTTAGTTACTTCATTTAATTTGTCCCATTTTCTTGATGTCAATACTGATCATTTCTTTACTCTAGGCTCTTCTTTCCTTTTTGGACACAAAAAAGGGTTTACTTTCCCGGCCGGTGCTTCATGCTTGTGAAGGAAACCCTAAGAGAAACAGAGGACCATCGGGACAATCTACCTTTTGGGTCCTGATCTGCCCAAGTCCTCTATATTTATGCTGTCCAGGAATAATTATAGTAAAGAATGTAGAATATCAATAGTGGTGCATTAATTCACGGTGAAGAAACAAATATATATATAGGACCAAAACTGCAGCAGCAGAAGCAACAACTAATAAACCAATTAACTAGAGTTGGCCTAGCGGCAAAGGGATGGGCTATGAATCCAGACATCCTAGGTTCGAAACCAGCTAAGCTCTCTTGGCCCACCACCAGCCAAGGCTAGTAGCCCGGGAATTATACGACCCTATGAAGTGGTGGCCTCGTGTGGAGAGCAGAATTAGTCAGGCTCTCACAGCTTGGACATCTCATTGCTTGAAAAAAAAAAAAAAGAAAGAAAAGAAAAAGAAAAGAGCAACAACTAATAACAGAATATCTTTCCTTTTTTTTTCCTAAAAAAAAGAAAAAGAAAAAAAAAGACAAAAATGACACTCATGTCAAGAAAATAAGCCTTATGCTCTAATCAACATGGGGTATCTACAATTTCTTTAGGACTATATAAACTCCTATAACTAGGACAGATCCCAGAAAATAATGAAAGTAGCAACTATATAACAACCCATTTAACTATGAGTCATTCAAGACTAAGTTTGAATAAAGGTTATCGACTCATGAAAATTCTGACAAGTTTAACAAGCAAATACATGGTTTACAAGAACCACTTGTTCCCCACCCCTGCACTTGCAATCTTTTGGCTAATAATGAACTTCTAAATTACATCAATATGAAATCTAAAAATAAAAAGAACTACAACCAGAGGGTTTGATAAATCCAGCCTGAAGAACGTATACACAAAAATAAAATAAAATAAAATAAAAAATTAGGTCTTCTTTTTTTCTGGGTGGGGGCAGGAGATGTTGACTTATGTAACAGCAAAACTCTTTTTAAAAATTTTCCACGACTGAAATCTCTGAGGAACTCATATACAGTAAAAACCTAAAAACTTAATAAAGTCTTAGCACAGACTGCATTTGCATTTTGGGGTTCTTCGAATATTTAGGTGGTGGGACCATAAATATAAAATTTATAATTGTTGGGCCAACATAAAAATGTTTTATGTCGCTTATTATTTGGATCAGACATGACCCATGCAGTGAAGTTGGGCTCAATTTAGATTAGTACAAAGCAAATTTCGAGAACTCTATACCAGGTCCAATTTTGACTTAGTCAAAATTGGGTCATGATAGGATTCAGATGGTATAAAAAACATGGGGAAGTGTTTCCTATTTCAATGGGCAACTAACAGATTGATTTTCATTGAATGAATTTGATTCTGGCATGCCCGCATAACTATTCGAATCCAATTTATGTGTAAACAATAGGTAATTCAATAAAATCACAAACTCCAACGTACCAATAACTTATTCCCCCTCCCCTCTCAAGATGATCTCAGGCCCAT
>JAESVK010051019.1:0-10721 GCA_017140935.1 Hamamelis virginiana | reverse complement strand
ACCCAACTACAAAGACCCTTTGCTGTAAGACGACCTCTTGGCTTGGCTGGATTCGGCTTGTAAATATGAGATGCTGACATTAATCTTTATATGCCTATATAAAAAAATGTCATACAAAAAGTTAGGGGGTCTTTAAATGTGATCCAAGATCAAAGTGACCAGCACTAACCTGAAGTTTACCATTATTGACTTTGAGCTTCCTTTCTTTGAAACATTTTTTTTTTTTTTTTTTTTAGTGGAAAGATAAAAGGGTGGTAGGCATCAAAGAGAAAGCTAGAATCCCAACTAGGTTGGCACTCTAGACCCTCAAAATCATGTGCCATAGACCCCAAAATTTATTAAAAAAGAAAGAAAGAATACAAACCTAAGATCAAAAAGAATAAAAGTCTGGTCAAGGTGACTTATATTTGTCACATTCCAGCTCACAAAAAAAATCAATCAATAAACCTATAGTTGGGTAATCCTAACATATCTCTATGAAGATAAGGAGATAAAAATCCAGGATCTGAATGCCACTAAGAGAGAACATTGAGTGAAATAGCTTTATTAGCTATCGCATCAGCTACCATATTACCTTCTCTAAACACATGAGAGACCCTTACATTCATTTTCTCCATTAGAAGAAGACAATTATTCCACTTCGCTAACAAATCCCAGGGAGGCTGCAAATTTTTCTTTAAAATTCCATTTACCAAAACTAGAGTCACTTTCAATCCACAAATTATGCCAATTCTTTTCCCAAGCAAAAGAAACTGCCAAAATAAAATTTTGAACTTCCGCATAAAAAGCTGTTTGGACGCCAATACTGTTTCCAAAAATACCTTTGACAAAACCCCTGTGAGACCTGAAAACACCTCCACAAGCAGCTGGTCTAGGACAACCCTTAGCAACCCCATCGGTATTAACTTTAACCCAACCAGAAATAGGAGGAAACCAGTAAACAGGAATGAACTTAGGAGCTTTTCTAGGAGTCCCAGGAATCTGAAAAAACTTGAGGATCTGCAAATCTATCACCGAGTTACTCATGTGAGAAGAACTCAAATGACTACATTGTTTCACCCAATGAAAAACCATGTCCTTAGCTTTAGACAAAGGAATTTGCATGCCTTCAAATTTTAAAGCATTCCTAACCTTCCAAATAATCCATAAAATAGAAATTGCAGTTATCACCCAAAGATCTGTTAATTGAGGGCTAAAATTATGAGAAAGTAACTTCTTTAAACAAAACTTAATGCTCTGATCAGGAGAAAATCTTACATGAAAAATAGAATAAATCCAAGACCATAAAACCCGAGCAAAATCACAATGGAAAAATAAATGGATAGCCGATTCAATATGAGATGGATGAGCACATAAAGAACAACAAGAAACCATTTGAAACCCTCGAGCCTGTAAATTATCCTCTGTTGGCAGCTTATTATAAAATAATCTGACAAATAAAACTAACCATCTTGGAGGAATAAATTTTCTCCCAACAATTTTTCCCCATGTGACAGAAGATTGTTTAGGCCTATAAAACTCATAGGCGTCTTTAAAAGTAAGAGAGCCCGAAGAAGAATGCTTCCAAATCAGCTTATCATTCATAGGTTCCAAAGGAAGGAAAACATTGTGACTGTCTGGAGATAAAGGAGAAAGAACATGACCAATTGGAATATGCCACTGCTGATTGTAAACTAAAGAAGAGACAGTTTGACACAGATCCAAATGATTAGAATCAAAATCCACATGTAGAAAAGGTCCAGAAACCAACCAATTATCTTGCCATAAATTAACTTTTGTTCCATCACCAACCACCCAGAAAGAATGTAGTCTAATGATATGTAAAGCCTCTTTTAAACCATGCCAGATAGAAGATGAGAAGTATGAATTAGAAGCATTATAAGATGTTACTTTAAAGCGACATCTTAGAAAATATGCCCAATCAGTATTCGCAGTAAAAAGAGACCAAGCTAATTTTAGATAAGAAGCTTGATTGATAGCTTTGACACTTCTAATACCCAAGCCTCCCTCTTGTAATGGCGAGCAGGCCTTATCCCAAGCAATAGTAACCATTTTTCTTTGATCAGTAAAACCAGACCAAACAAAATTTCTCATCCAAGTCTGAACTAATTTAAGAAGTGCAATAGGCCACTTGTAAACTGACATAGAATGCATAAACATAGGCATAACAACAGCTTTAATTAATTGCACTCTCCCAGCAATGGAAAGAAGTTTGCCTTTCCAACTCTCAAGTTTATATTTAATCTTGTCAGCAATAGCTTGAAGATGAATTCTTTTAGGTTTACCTTTAAATAAAGGCACCCCAAGATTTGAAAAAGGAAGCTTCTCAACTTTCATGTCTGTAACTTCAATAAGTTTTTTTGCCCTATGAGTAGCAAATTTACCAAGAATCAACCTAGACTTACCTTTATTGATAATTTGACCAGAATTTCTCCCATAAATGTCAAAGAGCTTCAAAACATTTTTAATCGATCTTAAGTTCCCTCTTCAAAAAATCAAAACATCATCTGCATATAGCATATGAGAAGGAGCAGTAGAGCCTCTGGGAGAAGAAATAGGTAAAACCTTCTTTTGAAGAACAAGCTGTTGCAAACCTCTACTTAAAACTTCTTCAGCCAAACAAAAAAGAAGAGGAGAGAGAGGGTCCCCTTGCCTTACGCCTCGAGAACAAGAAAAAAACCCAACAGGAGATCCATTGAGCTTAATAGACAGTTTAGCAGACTGAAGAATGCAATAAATCCATTACTGAAATTGATCGGAGAACCCAAAAGCCTTAAGTACTGCAAGTAAGAAATCCCATTCCACTGTGTCAAAAGCTTTCTTAATATCAATTTTTAAACCAACATTCCCCCCATAAGATTTCAGATCTAGAAGATTGACACATTCCGAAGCCATAGAGATATTATCTGAAATTCTTCTATCTTTGATAAAGCCACTTTGCTGAAAAGAGACAATCTTTGAAGAAATCGTACTTAATCTGAGAGCAAGAATTTTAGAAATAATCTTAAAAAGAAAATTAGCCACTGCAATAGGCCTATAACAATCCAGAGAATGTGCTGAACGAGTTTTTGGGACGAGTAACAAAGATAGCATTCAAGTTTGGAAAAATGTAACCGGATGAGAACAATTGTTGAACTGCTCCAACAACATCATGACAAATAATTTCCCAGCAAACATGAAAGAAATTACCTCCAAAGCCATCAGGACCAGGAGCACTAGAGGGATCCATACCAAAAACTGCATCTTTAACTTCATCATAAGAGGGCAGAGCAGTAAGCAAAGAATTATTATCATCAGAAACCAATTTGGGAATTAAATTTCCTATCCAATTTCTATTAACCTCATGAGGAGTAGAGGAAAATAGACTTTGATAATACTCAACAATATGAGAAGCAATTTCTGGAGGGGAATCAATAAATCTGTCTCCATCTTGAAGAGAAAAAATACTATTTCTAGAACTTCTAATCTTTACAGCCAAATGAAAGAAAGCAGTGTTTCTGTCCCCATCTTCCAACCATTTCATGTTAGATTTGTCCCTCCCAAAAGATTCCTGGACCTTGAGAGCAGAAAGAAGTTCATCTTTAGCCAAAAACTCCGTTTGAAATTTATCTTCAGAAAAACCTGACACCAAAATGTCTTGTTGAATAGTTTCCAAGGCAGACAGAGCCTTATCCACTCTAACATGCACATTCCGAAAGACTTCTTGATTCCAACTTTTAAATATTGTTTTCATTCCCTTCAACTTACTGACCATTATATACATTGGGCAACCATATAGAGAAAAAGAATTCCAATGAGCTTTAACCAAGTCCAAAAAGGAAACATGAGAAGCCCAAACATTGAGAAATCGAAAAGGAATAGGGCCATTATAAACAAATTTTTCAGCAGTAAAAAGAATAGGAGAATGATCTGAACAAAGTCTTGGAATCGATAAAACCGAAGTAGAAGGCCAAATATCGAGCCAATTGTCTGAAATCAAACTTCTGTCCAATTTCATTTCAATATGATGCCTAATTCCCCTTCCATTTGTCCAAGAAAACTCATTGCCCAGAGTAGGCATTTGAATAAGATTACAAGAATCAATAAATAACTGAAAGTCGGCACAAGACTTTCTATTAGGAAGCAGACCTCCTACCTTTCTTTGAAACTAGCAATCAGGGTGTTTAAAGAAATCTCTAGAAAGTAGTAGACATATATCATCTAGAAGATTGTAGAGTCTTGGAATACTAAGAATTGTATGGAGAAAAGAAAAGAAATAGAAATATGTGAGTACATTAGTGAGATAAGTATGTATATAAAAGGAGATGTAGTGATGCAATCAATTGTACCAAATACTATTGTATTTCAGTTTGTAATCAAGTGGGTTCAGATGGATTAGCTTTTGAGTTCTTTGGTCTGAAGCTTTGAGTATATTTGGGTGTTTGGAGGGGTTCTTGTCATTGGCTCGTATTATATATGCTTGATGGTAGCATTTTAAAATTGAGCTCTCTGTCTGCTGGGGTGAGCCTCTGTTTGAATTGTAATTCTTGGATCTTTTGATGGGTCTTGTATATATGGATGCTCTTTTGGAGCTCTCAGCTAGGTTGGCCGTTTCAACATGGCTGCTCCTTGGGGTTTCAGCTTAGTAATGCCGTGTTGTTGTTTGGATTTCTTTGGTTTTTGTGTTGTTCAAATTATGGGTATGCAGATGTGTTAATAGGTTCTGTTTTGGTTTCTCTTTTTATTAGAATCCGATGATGGTTTTAGTTTGCTTTAAGCTACTATGGTCCTAGATATGGATGGATTGTTAGGCTAGCCCTTATGTTTATGTTGAATCTGAAGAGGATGATTTCTTTCTGAAACTATGGAGGAAGGCTCTAGGCGAGATTGAGAGGGGTTTACTGTACAAAATGCTATTTGGCTGTTATTGTCTATGTCTCAAATGGGTTTCATTGGGGTTGTTGATTGCAGGATGAGGAATTGAAAATTTTCTGAGCTTTTATGGATGGAGGGTTGGTTGTGGAGTGGTAATGGTCTTTCTATGACTCTTTTATGTTTACTGGGGAAAAAAAAAAGTAGGCCTTCATCTTGGTGGCAGCAAAGAGTCTGATGGTTTGCTGTGAGTGAGGGTCGAGGAGATATTCTAGTATTTTCAGTTGATCATGGGGCTTCATCTTGGATTTAGCCGTTATTATCATCTGGTGTTGCAGTATAATTGAGCTAAGCAGCTGCATTTGTGCTTTGAGACCTTGGCCTTAAGTCAGTAAGGCTGGGTATGCCTTTGTCACTTTGATTGGTGATTGATTAATGTTTGGCTGGTTGGTTTTGTTGCATAATCGTTAGATCGCTTCTGTGTTTCAAGCTCCTGAATGGTCTTATTTGCTTGATTGTTTGGGTGGGCTGTTTTTGGTGCCTAAACTGATTTGTTTAATCTATCAATCCATCTTTGCTGGTATAAGGAGAGGGTAAGGATGTTTGATGATGAGAGGATTTTGTTTCAGATTCAGTGTCATTTTTAAGAGGTTTTCAGTGGTTTTGTTGCAAGCCAGGTTCTTTTGATGTGTCAAAAGGAAAGCTTGAAGCTAAGAGGATATGTTTTGTTTTTTCTTTATCTTGTTTGTAGGGGATCTGCTCTCTTCTTCATTTGTGTAGTTGGTCTTGTTCTGATTTTCTTGGGGGATTGCTAGGTTGATGTGTTTGAGGGATGGGTTTTTTGTCCTTTGGGTGGGTTCTTGGATTATGGTGGACAGGTAGTGATATGCTTGTAATTTCTTATTATCTTAATACAATCTAACCTATTGCCTATTAAAAAAAAAAAAAAGTGGGTTCACATAATAGTTATCACAGTTTATTAAAATGAATGCTTCTATGTAATCAACATATTAAAATGACTGCTTTTTTTGGGAGTTTACAGAAATTTGAGTCGGTGGTAGGTACATGAAATCAGGAATATATATATATATATATATATATAACACTCATAGAAGTTGGTTAGTTGAATTAGGTTTGATTATGGAGAAAATATATGAAACGAAAATAAATTAATTTCGTATTTGGGACCAGAGAAAATGTAAACATTCACTCTAGCTAAGGCCTAATATGATTATTTGGTTTGGTTGAGGTGAGATTTTCATTATTTTAAGAAACCAAACCAAGTAAGATTAATAAAAATTAATTTAGAAAAGTGTTACACTTTCAATTAATCAGCAATTTTAATATTTTAAGCATCTTCATTCAAGGAAGGTGGTGAATTCACCCGGCCACCAAAGAAAGTATGAAAAAAAAAAAGGCAATATATAATAGAATAAGATAAGGAAAGAAATTAAAGTATGAAAAAAGAAAGAAAGCAGTAGTAATCAATAATGAGAAATAATGAGAAGAATATCCTTGACAATCAGAACTAAAAATGAGGATACTAATCACTTTCTATAAATGCTCAAAATGAACCATAGTTTGACCATATGAGGTTCCCATGATTTAGAGTTGGTTTCTCAAACAGGGAGATCACATTTGAGATTTTATTTATTTATTTACTTATTTGTTATTTTAAGAAAAGGGCAAGGCGGTTCAATTATCACGAAAGGAAGGGAAATGGTGCAACAAAAGAAAATGAGACACTAAAAATTGATATCCTATAAGAACAAAGAGATGTTGAACAAAGGCGATTTCCTACACCTATTAGCGAAAAAAAGGAAATTATCATAAAAAAGCACTACAAATCTGATAAGCAAAACTATCATACTTTTTCCAGCCTATGCAACTTTTTTGTTAAAATAATATTAAAATAATCTCAGTTAAATTTGTGTGATTTGCGAAATTAAGATTCTATAGAATCTTAAGAGATTTTTGTATTGCAACTGTTAACTCTTTATTACTCAAAATAAAACCCCCTTTTCACATTAGAAGTTTATTTGAAAATAAAATCTATCAAATGCATTTTCAAATAAGCTTATTCTTCTATTAAAAAAATATACCCAACAGGTTTATTTGTAAATTTGAGGATGGAACAATATATCATTTTTACTTACAAATTCAACCTGCTAGCAAATATATATCTATCCAACATGAGATTTGAAATGGTTAGATTTGATATACTCAATAAGACTAAAAATTTAACAGCCCCATGTCACATACCTACACCAAAATCCATGTTGTCTGCCTCTCCTTCCACATTCAGGCCTCCTATACTAAAAAAAATTAATGGCCAAAATCCATGTTGTGCTAGCTAGGTTATAAGGCTAACTAAGTCCAATCAAAGTATCAAACACTGAAATTTAATACATTAGATAAAGAATAAAAGTATAAAATCTGTCTAATTACAAACTTGTTTAGAAAAGAAAAATATAATTAATTAGAACGCTATCATATCCACAAACATGAACAGAGCATTGATTAAATAATGAATTTTATAACAATCAACAAAATCAATGTTTAGTATTTAATTAGCTACAAATTCTGATGAAATCTTAACCATATTACGAATTGGGCATGTTACTAGGATTGAATTCATGAATTAAAAACTGGTAAAAATAGGCACGATTAGAGTGGGGTTCTAGGGTTTAAGGATCTAAACTTACCATTGGTCAATGAAATAATGTGTAGATTACGATCAATATGTTTACTGTTTGGTTAATTTTAATAAAATAATTTAGGCAAAAATCAATAAAAAAATTATTAAAAGCGCTGAGACGAGATGACTTACTTTGACAAGTCATAAGCATTTGGTTATATCCTTCAAGATAGTTTAGTGTGTACACACTCTAGCTGTGTAGACATTAACGTAGTAGAAGCCTCCCTTACCTTCCTTGCATTTCTAGTCTTCCATGTGTGTTCTAGAGCCCCATGCTCTACGATGCTCAAGAGAGTTCTAACAATCCCAAATGGTAGGCCCTTTCCACCTATGTTCATGAGCCCTCTGCTCTAGAGAGTTCTACAAACCCATAAAGGGCCCGTTTGGAAACAAAAGCATAAGAGAAGCAGAAGCAGAATCTAGAGAAGCAGAAGCAGAAGTCAGTTGCATTTGGATACTGTATTTTGAAGTGCTTTTGGCAATAGAAGTGCTTTTACTGTCTGTTTGGATATCATATGAAGAAGTTGCTTTTAATTATGAATTGACACAATTACCCTTGACAATAAATTATAAATAATTTTATTTATAATGATAAATAATATGAATAATATTATTTAATAAATAATATGAATGGTATAAATAATAAATAATTTAAATAATCTTATTTATAATTATAATTTGGGGTTCAAATTAGCGGTCCACTCCTCAATAGGGTAGATGGGATATGTACTTTGAAAAATCGTCCGTTGGATTAGATGCTCGTATTATGTTTGTCATGCCTGCAAAAAATCACAGTGATCCAACGGTTGGTTTATGAGAAAACTAACGGATGTGTTAGGTTATTATGTGGGGGATATGAAGGGAAAAAAATTGTTTTAGTTATTTTTGTAAAGACAATATTGGTATCAGGAAAATTTTGAGAATCAAAAGCAAAATCACTTTTGGAGAATCACCCAACTAGGTGATTCTCACAAAAGCACCTTCTATGGCTTTTAGGTGCTTTTTGAAGCCGCTTATATTTTTGCCAAACGGGCCATTGCCTGCAGAAGTGCTTGAGAAGCAGCTTCTCCAGCTTCTGATTCTCAATCCAAATGGGCACATAAGATGGGAGGTTGGGTGGTCCAGATCATTCTAGTGGCAACATATAAAAGAAAACAGCGTTTAAAGTATAAAAAATTGGATTACATGCATACCCATGAGTCTCTAAAATAAATATATTATACCATTAGGTCCAATGATTTTTGGGCAATTTCCATGAATAATCATAAGTTTCCAAAATATTACGCCTACGAACCCGATTCAAAACTAATTACAGATATACACCTATTACTGTTTTTTTGGACGAAATTACCCTTAAAATTGAACTTTGACTAATTTGTACAGAATCCCCAATTTTATGTATAATCCCCAAAAATAAATAGAATCATCAATCCCCAATTTATCTAATAATCACCAATATTGTTAATAATCCCCAATCCACTTTATGTCACATTAGCATTTAATGCTGGTCATTCAATGTCCCCCCGAATTTTTTGTACAGGATCCCCAATTTTATGTATAATCCCAAAAAATAAACAGAATCCACAATCCCCAATTTATCTAATAATCATCAATATTGTTAAGAATCCTCAATCCACTTTATGTCACGTCAACATCATGCATGTCATTCATTCAGTTTGCGCTTTCCAAGAACATCAAATCAATCAAATCTTGTCTACTTTATTGGGTATTCTTAGTAATATAGGGGATTGGTGATTATTTGTAATTCTGGTGATTCTTTGAACTATTGGGGATTGGGGATTGGGATTATACACAAAATTGGGAATTTTGTTGATTATTGGTGACTCTTTAATTTTTCTTAACTCATCCGTACAAAAATTTTGATCATTTCAATCATCAAATTGTAAATACCCATATGAGTGGAGGGTATTTATGTCCTAAAAAAATATTTGCGTAATTAGTTTTGGATCGGGTTCGCAGGCGTAATATTTTGGAAATTTAGGATTATTCATAGAAATTGCCCTTTCTTATAATAAGGGAATTTAAATTCTATAGTGTAAGTTACAAATTCCCACATCTATATATAGTGGGTAATTCCAAGACACACATATATATACACTCATCTACACTCACACATATCCTCTCTTCTCTTCCTCTATGAGTCTATATTTTTAGTTTACTTTTTATGAATTGATTGGGTAAAGTAAGGTGTTGTGTTGAGCTTCCATCTTCTCATAGTTGTGCAGACTATGAGAAGATAACAGTGAGTGGTTGGGCTGTTGTATCCTGGAGGCGGTGTGCTTATAAACTACTGCATCGGATATAATCCGTAGTGGAACGAAACGTCTTAAAGAGAGAGACCTAGTCCGCACCTTAACCTTGCCAATCTTCACTTTTTACAATAGTACATAATATTATTTGAGGCAATATTTATTTATTATATATTTTAGAGTTAATATTGTGTATCAATTCCAACACAGTTTTCTGGAAGTGACAGAACACAGTTTATTAGTAGAGATCGAGCCAAGGTGGTCCGATCTTGTTTAATGTTTGGTTAATGATTACCTTGATGCGCTTGGTGACCCAGTTACGGTGGTTGATGTTGTCATTGTCATTTTTTTTTTTTCTAATCGGCAAAAATCTATTCTTATCCCAACCCCTAATGTTAACAAATGATTATTGATGCATCTCCATCTCATTAAATCAAAAACCTTCCTAAATGTGGAGATACGTACTTATCATTGTTGAGATTCACATGTGGGTTATCCCACATATGATGGAAATATAAAAGGGGTTGGCTTAATATACAACTAGCGATCGCCACACATGCGATGCATGTGCAATTTGGTGTCTTGTTAAGAATATAAATGAATAAATAAATAAATAAGTTGGTGGGGACTTGAGGTTGGTGGACTGGAGGTGATTTTTCTACTTGTAAACAACCAACTAAATTATTTGTTTTGACACGATCGAAAAAAACACTCTTGAATTCTTTGTGCATTTCAATGGTGGAATAATCTCAAGATTCCTTTTCATGGAATCACATAGGTTAAATTTATGCAATTACATGTAGAAAAATGAATGTAATCATAATCATAAAAGATATAGTTTCCATTATTTGAAGGAGACAATAACCAAAATAATAAAAGTTGATCATATTTACCTGAACTTA
>JAESVK010050957.1:0-11359 GCA_017140935.1 Hamamelis virginiana | reverse complement strand
GGTATGTCTTTACTTGCATCAATCTCAATACACACTCGAGCAAAATTAGCTCACTACCATTGGCCGTATACGCATCCATAAAGAGAGGGCACCCAAGAATACTACCCATAAATTCCATACCCTTAGGAGATTGTAAAATAAGAGGGACATTAAGGAATTTAACCCAAACCGGAATTCTAGAAAAACTAGATTTCTTCAACTCCATACCCGGTTGCCATTGTTTAAGGACCATATATCTGCCTGCAATGTAGTATGGGCCCTTAGTCAAAATCCTCTCAAGAGCTTCTAAGTTTTTGGCCTTAAAGAGAAAAAAACCAGAATCAAACTTAAGGATTTCAGTGACATCCTCACCCCAAACTCGAGCAGCCCAACTACTTACCAAAGAGTAAGGGAGATTCTTATCGAGCACATACCCAACAACCGATAAATCCCACAGCTTCTGACCTTCAGCAAGAACCACCTCAGGCACCACATAGAAATCATCCAAAATTTGCCCAGAGTCCATTTTTGAAAGTTTAAGCAAATTTGCTTGACTCGCCGGATTATTAGTAAGACTGTTCCAAGGCCGAGACAATGAAGAATGCTGAGAAGCTCCATAATTATCACGAGCAGAAGAACGAGACTCAAGAGGAGGAAAATCAATACTCGGGCTACCCTGCGGAATCCCACTTCTAATTTTGCCACCTTGCTTATCATCAGCAGATTTATCATGATTCATGCAAGAAGAAGTTTGCAAATCAGAATCTCTAGCGCCATTCACGAAGCTGGTAGAAGGTGCTGCATGCACACCGTGGAACTGCTGGCCAAAGGCAAGGGAACTAGCTTGTGGAAGAAGATGCGCATTAGGGTTTGAAAGAGGAGACAAGCTGCTGACACACACAGGGGCATTAAATGTCACCTTGGTCCGAGCACCCAAATCATCTCCTTTAGAAATGGGATTTGACCCAATCCTTCCCACCGCAGAAACAACATCACCTACCCTATTGGCCACGTCATCACACCTAAAACCACTCATATCCCCAAGACAAGGCTTAGGGGATGCCATCTCATGTCCAAGCGCAGAGCCAAGGGACCCACTGGACAGTAAAGAACGAGGGAAACCCGAGGAAGGTTCACTTCCAGCGCTAATATGGGACGAAATCCCTTGCAAGCCAGAACCGTCAGTTGCTTCAACTGAACCAGGATTGGAATGTCGCATGGAAGGTGGAGGCTGGGTCCAAGCTTCAGTAAGGCACGAACTGACCTTCCCCTCGATTTCCGCACACGTCAGCGACCCATGCACGACACCTACATCGCAGCTGGAGGCAGGAGAAAATAAGTCTGCAGTTGAAAAGTTGACAGCACTGATGGATCCCACTTCTGACATGGGCATGCTACCCTGCAACGCACCCAAGAAGCATCCACTGGACTCATCGTCCCCATCCTTAGAACATGCAGGCAAAACTGCGTCTTCACGAGTCTGAGCTGGGACTAACACCTCACTGACCCCCAATTCATCAACGCCACCATCATCTGACCCCTCATTACTGTCACTAAGAATACATTTAGGGCAGTCTTCATTGGTGGCACAGGAACAATCACTTTCACTTCCATCATCACAGGAAATAACACCTTCACAATCAGGTGTAACAACCCCAGATTCAGATGGGCTAGAACTACATGCACGAGCATGAACATTCACCGGATTCAAAAAAGAGGATAAAATAGAGTTTAGCTCAGCACACCCTGTCAACCCTTTACCTTCTCTTGCTAAGAGATCTTCAAGCCCCTTTTTAACGATAATACAGGACTTTAAGTCAACACGTTCACGAATCTGGCTTCTAAGAGCAAGAGCAGTATCCTCTAAGCTCCAGTTGTTGGATTTCATAAGCTTAAGCACCAGCTTCACCTCATCCGAATCATTCGAACTAGCACCTACCGGCAAACCCACAATATCTTCAACATAAACCTTATCATGAAAAGCTTTGAGGGACATCTTGGTACCTCTCTGCATGGAGAAAAACCAGAGAAGCAACAAAGAAAAAACAAAAGAAAACAAGGAAAACAAAGAAAGCAAACAAAAAACACAGAGCTAGAAACAACAAACCCAGAAGAACAGCCCTAAAAAGAAGAACCAAACCCTCAGATAACAAGACCCAAGAGCAGCCACAGAGAACCCCCACTCCCGAGAGCTTCTCTCTCTAACCCATACCCTCTAACTTGAGCCATTCAAAATGTTATTTCATGCTTCACATAAAATAACTCAAGTTCATCGTTCACATGGTACATCTCCCATGTGAACATATCATCAATTATATATGGTACTTCTCCCATATAAAACATTATTTTATGTCTCACATAAAATAATCTCACCTTATCATTTTATGTTTGACATAAAATAATTTCGAATCATTCAAAATGTTATTTCATGCTTCACATAAAATAACTCAAATTCATTGTTCACATGGTACATCTCCCATGTGAATATATCATCAATTATATGGTACATCTCCTATATAAAGCATTATTTTATGTCTCACATAAAATAATCTCACCTCTTCATTTTATGTTTCACATAAAATAATTTCAAACAATTCAAAATGTTATTCCATGCTTCACATAAAATAACTTCGAACTCATTGTTCATATGGCACATCTCCCATGTGAACATATCATCAATTATATGGTACTTCTCCCATATACAATGTTTTCAAAATCATCATTTAAAATCATCATTCAAAATCATCATCCAAAATCATTTAGTGATAATTTTTATGCAAAACATGAACTAATTTTGGAAAAAATCGATCGAAAGAAGCAAAATTTGAGAAAATCAAATTGGGGCACACTGGTGGCCGTCCTAGCCTGGGAGGCTAGCCGTCTGAGGCTGGACGGTTGGCCGTCCTAGCTAGGACGGTCACTATGTGTGACCCGAATTTTTTTTGTTCTTTTTAAGCCTCTCATGCTCATATGCACTCTTGTGCTCATTCTAGGCAATTCTAAACCCATTTTGCTCCAAAACTCTCTCACTTTTGATCCTCAATCCATACATACTCAACCAAATCTTTGGTTTGCACTCTTGTCACCACAAAATCATCTTCATCTTCTCAAGTTTTTCAATTTGTTTTCATTTTGGTGTGAACCTCTCTATTTCCCACATACTCCATTCTCTTCAAAAATGGATAGAAATCAATTTCCTCCACCTTACTTGAAGTATCCATTCTTGGAAGTCAAAGCTAGATACAAGGCACCCTCATATGGAGACTCACATCCACCATCTCTACTCTTGGAGCCTAGAACACATCTTTCGTATATTCACTCCAAAGACAATGTAAGTTAAACTTCCTCAATAACTCTTGATTCATATGCAATTGATTGAATTAAAATGCTTGTTTGTATGTTGTGATTGTTGATTTTCATATCATTGTAACCTTTGGGAAAAGCATGGGAGCCCCATTTTATAGCTTCACAAGCTTGTCAATGGTGCACACCAAGTGTTTGATGAAATGCCTCAATGAAGTAAACTTTGATTTTTCAAATCAAACATATCCTAATCATGAATGATTTTTGTAGGATTTTAGAAAGTATTTGTCATGATCAATCTTCTTTGAAAATATAATTTTGAAAATATGCATATCACATGTTTGATAAAATGCCTAAAGGACATCATCATCCATTTTCTTCTTTACAAGTCATCTCATGTCAAGTAAAGTATCTCAAAAATTTTCCATGATGTTTAATTTGATTAAAACACCATCAATTTTGAATTTTGAAACATTTTGGATTTTGGTGACACCAACAATGCCTTTGATAATAAATTGTGTCATACAATATGCATACATCTTTTTGTAAAAACCTTTTGAAAATGTATTGATCATTTTGGCTCATTCAAAGCATAAATTTTACTTCATTCATGATATGTAAATCAATAGTCATACTTGCATTACATTTGAATCAAAATTTCTTTAGAAATAACAACATTTGCTTTGATGTGAATATTACCCCAAATGTGCTTATGCAGCCCAATTTCGAAATCCGTACAAGATACTCCTTAGGTAAGCTAATCAAATGGTGGGAATTAATAGAGACACGCCAACCCCAAGCCAAGGCCATTGTTGAGCAAGCAGGCTTTAAGTTCTTATTGGATTCTCTTTGGCTCTACAACATGGATAGAATGGCTATGATTGCTCTTTCTGAACTCTGGTGGGACACCACCAACACATTTCACCTCGGGTTTGGGGAAATGACTATGACCCCACTTGATTTCACCATGATTACAGGACTTCATATTGGAGGCCAACCACTCGCTTTTTATGAAGAAGCTTACACTGATAAAGAATACTTGCATAATCTCTTGGGTGTTGAAAATGTTCCTTTGACAAAAAGAGGAGTCAGGCGCTCTTGGCTCTATAATCACTTCAGTATTCAAAGTGAAGAGGGAGGAGGGGAACCCGAGGATATTGCTCGAGCATTCATTCTATATCTGCTTTCATGCACTTTCTTTGCGGGTACACAGGATATAGCTCCTCTAGGCTTCTTGAAGAGTTTGGAAGACATGGATAATGTTCACCTGTATGACTGGGGCGGAGCTGCATTAGCGACCATGTATCGCTCCATGAGTGACAAATCACGAGATGCTGCTCAAGACTTCGGCGACTTGGCTTTCATATGGCAGGTACTGATTTCATTTGGTGTCTTTCAATAAGATCTCTCTATATCTTTGTCAATTTCTTGATCTTTCTTTCATGCAGGTATGGGCTTTCATCTACTTGGGTCTTGGTTGTCCTCTCTTGAAAGAGGGGGTTAACCAATGGCCATTTCTAGCTCGCTTTGATCTATGCCACAGGAAAAAATCCAACCTCCATAGGTATGATTATGCCACTGCCAAGGCTATCCTTGCTGGTTTCACTGCAGAACAAGTAAAATCCCAAACCATTGTCTTTATCTTAAATCTTCCAGATTCAACTCTCATATTCTTCATAATCTTCAGGTGAACTGGGACCCATGGGGTACTTGGAGGACCACTTTGGCTTCCCCCCACATGTATAGTGTACTCCTAACACATAGGCGAATCTTATTTGAGGGGCCTGCTGGCAGATACTGGTACTTGGGTGAAAGAGTCTGTCGCCAAGTTTATGGAAACATGGATGCAGCTAGAGTGCCTTTTCTGCCTCCTGCAAATATGCGTCACACTGATAAACTGAAGGGTGAGGCCCTGTTAGAGTCCAAGAGAGGAGTGGATCTTTCCGCTTTCCTTTTCTCTGATGCGAGCTATGAGGTCTTCTGCCAACAGTTCTTGATGCGCGCCCCTTGGCGACTGGAGAACTTCCTGAAAGGGTATGTAAATAAAACACCTCCCTTCATCTCTGTAAATGCAATCACAAAACTTCATCTTTATGTCCACAGAGTCGCCGTTCTCGGGGCCAAAGCTCTAGAGCTGCTGTTAGTGATGATGATTAAGAAACAAATAGGCCTCCTGCCTTGTAGCCTGCAGACTGGAACATTGAGCTGATAGTTGAAGATAACTTCGTGACTTCTACTATTTCACAACCTTCAGTCGATGAGGGATATCACATAGATCATTCTCACGAACAGGTGAACCTCCCACTGAACCAATTAACTGCACACACATTCCCACTGATACACTGACATCATTCATTTCTGACAGGTCCCTCGAGAGTATTGCCAGGATTACATAGATCTTACTACTGCCATGAGGCGTGACCTTCGCAGGATGAGCTTGAGGACTTCCGCTCTCACTCGTCAACAGGTAACTTCAAATCACATTCTCAAATTCAACTTCCTTCCCTTTTCACAAACTGATCAAACTGTGAACACCGTTTCAGGCACCTGACCCACCACGTCATTCTTCAGCTGGTGAGGGATCTAGCAGAGGGATAAGGAGGAGCTCTCGAAGACATTGGCCTATCTTTTATGAGAATGGGGTTTCATTTTGAAAATTATATGTAATTTGAAAACATTTGTACCAAAACAAGTTTTCTCACTTTTATGGTGTATGCTCACTGTTAAAACTCATTCACTGCTATTAATTCTCTCACTTTTGATCATGATTGAACTAATACCAATGTTTTAAAACTTGTAAATAGCAACAAAGTCAACAAAAATCAAAATCGGGGCCTCGAATGCACAAAAACTAGAAAAAAAATCGAAAACAAGCAAAATCGGCAAAATTGGGTGGCCAAATCTTGGTGACCATCCAAGCCAGGACGGTTGGCCGTCCACCTTAGGACGGTTGGCCGTCCTGCCTAGGACGGTCACTGTAGTGGCTCGCCCTATTTTTCCTATTTTGAGCAGTTTCCAATTTTCGGCCTTTTCAGTTTCTAATTTCTCTTCAAACCTGACCTAGGCCTATAAAAAGGAACCCTTAGCAACCTCTACAATCATCCTACAATAGTTTTAAGCATCATGGAGGCTCTCCCCCAGGTTTTGAAAAGATTCATGGCGAGAATGACGAAGGAAGACAAGAAGGTGTTCACTCGATACAACTTGAATGCATGTTTCTCTCTTCAACAAATCAAGATAGAAACCATGTTTCTCATTGCTGCAAGCCACTTTTGGGATCCCACAATTCATGTTTTCAACTTCGGCACCGAAGAAATATGCCCACTGTTGGAAGAATTTTGCGCGATCACGTCCATTCCACTGAAAGGACCTTTCATTTTCCCACAGATTCGACGTAAGTACACAACAACTCTCGCTTCTCTTCTCGAGATCACTGAAGGAGATACTTCCACATTCATTGAAGGTACTGATCTTAATCTTTTGAAACTGGCTACTTCTTTTCTTCACCCTGGCTTGAATCAATTCACCACTTCACGGCCCGTTCAACATGCTTTAGTTTTATGCCTTCTCGGGCAATTTTCTTCTGTACTGGATCTTTCCTGGTTCCATTAGAATTGTGTGAGCTAGTTTTACCCCTTTCTACATCAAAAAACATGATGCCCATGGTCCTCGCCGAAACTCTGAACGGTTTAGACAAACTGCACTCCGACCCCAAGGTTCCTTTTGAAGATAGCCCTATTCTACTGCAAATGTGCTTGATGGAAAGGCTCAAATTCATCGCGCCTTCCACTGGTACTTCTTATCATGCTTTCTATCATCGTCGTGCTATTACCTTGCCTCGAGAAAACACTTTACTCGAATGGTTGACTTTTCTGTCTACTCTCTCTTGGGATGACATCGAGTGGTATGTGCATGATTGGGATTGTTCTGGTCATTATCTGCTACGTTCTCCAGGTTATTCTGCAGTGATTTTGGTAGGATTGAAGCGCACTTCTTTCTATTGGGCAACCCGACTGCTTCGCCAAATGGGGACCAAACAGACAATTCCATCTCTCTCAGAGCATACTTACACTTCCAAGGCGATCTCTCCATCGGTGGTAAAGGCTTTGATGTCAAGGTGGCCATCTGTATTGCGCACAACTCACATTGATTTCTCTCATGGGCCTTTTGAACTGAATGAGGCTTATAGGCAATGGTTATCTCAGGATATGGGTACTCGGGGACAAAAAAAGAAGGCTAGGATCTTAGGACTTATCGAAAGTCTCTCATCTGAAGAGCGAGGGGACACTTCGTCACTTCCACCTAATGCTTTACAAGTAGTACTTTACAAAAGAAGAAGAGATGATGACTCTGAAGAAATTTCCATGAAGGAACGAAGGATTTGAAAGAATTTTTGAAACACATTTCCCATGCTTTTTATTATTTAGAATGAATGGAATTAGAATCATATGACATGTAATAGACCTTTGAAAGGTTTCTCTTCATCTCATGAATAAAAGAATTCTATCTTTTTAGTTTTGAATAAATCACTTCAAACAATTACAATTGAAAACAAACACAGGGTTGTTTTGCCTTAAAGAATTGGACCGCACCCAAGGTAACTTTATGGGCTGCCTACATATCTCCATCCTTTGAATATTTCTTCTCTTCATAAAACTTTCAACTTTCTTGTTTTGAATACTTGGAGAATCAGGTCCTTGTAGTTCATGGGATCAATTGAAAAGCATTTTTTTTTTTGAATGCTCTACTTTTTGCCTGGGCAGCCTTTGCAGGTTTTCTACCTAGCGAGCTTTTGCCCTAATTTTTGCCTAAACAACCTTTTCAGGTTTTCTACTTAGCGGGCTCTTTTTACTATTTTTTATTATTTTATTTTTTTTTTATTTTATACATGATACTTTTTCAATTGATCCAAATTGGTAGGCTGAGAGAATTCGATCCCATCTATATCCATAAGACGTACGGCTCCGCCTGATAGTATCTCTTTGATGATGTAGGGTCCCACCCAACTTGGCTTGAACTTTCCTCTCGGATCATGAATCGGCATTCTGATTTCTTTGAGTACCAAATCCCCTTTCTTTAAGCCCCTGTTTTTAACTCTCTTGTTGAATGCTCGAGCTATTCTTCTCTGATAACCTTGAACATGGTATAGGGCCCTCAATCTCTTCTCGTCAATTAGAAACAGCTGCTCATATCTATCCCTTATCCAATCGACTTCTGATAGTTGGCTTTCCATAACTACCCTTAGTGAAGGTATCTCTAACTCAATTGGTAACACTGCTTCCATACCATACACTAACGAATAAGGCGTAGCCCCAGTTGATGCCCTAATGGATGTTCGATAGCCCTACAATGCCAGAGGCAACTTCTCATGCCAATCATTGTACGTATCAGTGGTCTTCTTCAAAATGGTCTTTAAATTCTTGTTAGCTGCCTCACTGCTCCATTAGTCTGCGGACGATAAGGAGAGGAATGGTGATGTACTATACCATGTTTCTTAAGAAGCTCCTCAGTCTCTTTTTTGAAATGTTGCCCATTGTCTGAAATAAACTCCTGTGGCACTCCATACCGGTAGATGATGTTGCATTGTATGAACTTGGCAACCTGCTTAGCATTCAAAGTCTTGTATGACGCTGCTTCTACCCATTTGGTAAAGTAATCTATGGCCACCAATATGTACTCGTGCCCATTCGAGGCCGCAGGAGTGATCTTGCCGATGATATCAATGCCCCATGTTGCAAATGGCCATGGTGATGACATGGTAGTGACATGGATGGCTGATGCTTACCACTTGCAAACACCTGGCACTTATGGCATTTTTTAACATGTTTAGCACAATCACTTTCTAAGGTCAACCAATAGTACCCCAGTCTCATAATCTTCTTCGCAAGCATATACCCATTCATGTGTGGAGCCCCAGCCCCTTCATGTATTTCCTGAATGATCCGTTCTGCTTCATCTTCTGTTACACACAAGAGATGGACACCGTCAAAAGACCTTTTATACAATTTCCCACTGCACAAGATGAACTGGCTAGCCAACCTTCTCAAAGTTCTTCGATCAACATAGGATGCTTCTGGTGGATACTCCCCTTTTTCTAAGTACTGCTGAATATCATGGTACCACGGCTTCCCATCGTTTGGTTCTCCTTCCCTTAGGGCGCAACAGTAGATGGGTTCTTCTCTAGATTCAATGATCATTGGTGCTACTCCCCCCTCTATTGGAATCTCTGCCATGGATGCTAGAGTGGCTAAGGCATCCGCAAACTTATTCTTTTGCCTAGACAAGTAAAAGAATTTTATTTGACGGAATTCTTTTACCAGTATCTCTAGATAATCGTGATACGGCAGTAGCTTCTCATCCTTAGTCTTCCATTCTCCTCTAGTTTGGCATATGATAAGGGCTGAATCCCCATACACTTCGACCTCTTCTACTCCCAAGGCCAATGCTGATTCCAAGGCTAAAATGCAAGCCTCATACTCAGCTATGTTATTGGTTGCCTTAAAGTTCAGTTTCACTGCCACAGGTATCATCACATCTTCTGGGGTTTCCAGACAGACTCCTATGCCACATCCTTTCCTATTCAATGCTCCATCAAAGTGCACTTTCCACACCTTCTTCTCTATCACAAGGATTTTTTCATTCGGGAACTGGTAATTGCCATTGTCTGCTTGTGAAGTAGCACATTCTGCCAAGTGTTCTGCTATAGCTCTTCCCTTTACTGATTTCTGCAGTACATACTGAATGACAATAACATAACCACCGCGCTGTTTTATAGGACAAAACAGGCTTCTCAAGCAGATACTTCAACGGGTCCATTCGACTGATCAAGAGTACTTGGAAAGACATCATGTAATGGCGAAACTTTTGAGTTGCCCATACCAATGCCACGCATGTCTTTTCCAAAGCACTATAGTTCACTTCATAATCCGTCATCTTCTTGCTGAGGTAGTAGATGGCATTCTCTTTCAAGGATTCTTCAAGATATTGAGCTAACATAGTGAAAGAATACACCATGGGAATGCAGCGGAAGGTAAAATAAAAAATTTTCCCATTGATATTCATCCATGAATCTTCTTAATCGATGAAACGAATTAACTTTAAATTAAATACATTAAAGTAAAGCTTACATTGATGTGTTCCTTTGCGATGTTCTCTTCCTTTGATGATCGTCCTCGCTCAAACCTCGAGCCCCAAAAGAATAGTGGCTCCAATGAAAGTTCACACGAACACAAGAGTCGATTAAACCTTCTTGAATTTTTCAACACTTGAAAAAGGCAAGCATGGAGAGGGAGAGAGGGAGGGGCGGCACCTAGAGAGAGAGTGAACTTGGATGAATCAAGCTTGTGGCTATTAGGGTTCACTCTCTTTAAATAAGCCTCTCCTCTTCTTAGGGTGTTTGGTTACTAATGCTTGAAAGGTTCTGTGAAAAACCACAGACATGGATTCGCAGCGGAAAGGTAAAACAAAAACTTTTTCAGTTTAATAAAATAAATCCATGTACACAAAACCTCCAAGAACGATTCAAGCATCGGATCATATATATAAATAAACACAAATAATCAAAGCAAATAAAAACTCACTTGATTGTGTTCTTCGGTGTAGAGATTCTTCGAGTTTCAAAAGTATGAAACCTCCAAAGCGTATCCACACGAGAGCAAGACTCCAAAAGCCTTCCCAGTCTTCCACAACCCTTTGTGGCAAGCTAGAATGGAGAGGGAGAGGAGAGAGAATTCGGCCCTAGGGTTTCCTTGTGACCTAGAGTGTGTTTAACACTCATATTTATAGACTTTCTCCTCTTTGGGGGGTGTTTGGTTACTAGTGCTAGCATGACCAATCATCCTCGAATAGAGTAATCCTATTCTCGGTTAGTTTTGACTTTTAATCAATTAACTCTTAATTAATTAAAATCAAACAAACTCCATGATAGGATTCCCCTCCCACAAGCTTAAGGAACTCACTTACTCTCTATTGTGTGTGACCCTTTGGGTTCACCCTAACCTAGCAGTGACAGGGACATCTCTATGTCTCCCAAAATAGAAACTTTCTATTTTAAGGTTCAATTGGAACGATTCCAATT